>CM025789.1:18833370-18875200 GCA_014635995.1 Sarcophaga peregrina
TTTTTTCCATATTTCGTTTTAATGCCTAACCTGGGATACCAACCCGTGCTTTACGTCTAATAGCTAACACACTACCTATTGGACTACGGCGACTTGGATTTTACGCCAAACAAAAATTATTTTCACTGAGAATTTTATCAATTTGAAAACGTTGCAAATAACAACTGAAAAATTGTGACATTCGAATTGCCAATTCAAAGATATGTTTGCCTAGAACAACATCAAGTTCTTTGTAAGCAATTTAAATACTTTCAATGGCGATTTATTTTTATTTAGAATTTAAATGATTATGGCCATGAAACAAAAATCATAAATTGAATTGCAACAACATTTTCCATTTGCGGTTTCTTTAGAAATTTGCAAAATAAGAATTAAAAATAAATGCCAAACAGATATGATTTAAAATAATGCTTTAAATGAAATAAAATTATTTTCTAATAAACAATTTAAATCATGCTTCTGAAATTCAAATACCAAATGCAATTTAAAAAAACTATTAAAGAAAAATTTAACAAAATATCATGGAGAATTTTAATCGACATTCATATCATACTGTAGACATTCATAAAAATGGTCCTTCGCAGAGGGTTATAAAAAAAAACGAATAAAAAAATATTATAAATGTTGCCAACATACATATGAGAGTTGTTGTTGTTAACTTTAAAGTTTTATTTCTACTTCCTATTTGAGGAAATAAAAAAGCAAGTGTTGCCAATTGATTCATATTTTTTTTGAAAAATAATGATTATAAATCACACTAAACTGATCACATTAATCTTTTTCAATCTTTCGTTAATTCTTTTAAGAATTTCTATGAAATAGAAAATAATAAATGCATAAATAATTAATGCCTGCAAAGCATTTACATGATTTAATTAACAATTATAATTTAATATTTTAAAGTGTTGTAAATTGTATTGTTAGAATAAATTAATATAAATTGATTGCCTGTATGAATACAATGTAGCATATCTACTGTAAGGTTATCAATTATTCAGGGTTTTAATATATCGAACAAATCTAAACTGAATCTAAAATTTTATGTTATTTCCAAGATTTTTTTGCTTTTGAACAATAAAATTAAAAAATATAGCGCTTTACTTTGTTGCATTATATATCAGCCACCCTGTTATCATGAAAAACAATTTATCTGCCCGATAAAATCCTTTCTTTAGTTAACGGCAAATTATAATAATGGCCCTTACAAAGATTTTAAATTAGAAAGGAATTCCTTTCAACTTATTGGGCTAGACACAATGCGCCAATTGTACAAAAATCGATTTCCCCGCAATAGATGTCCTTCTGTTAAATAAATTCTGGATAGATTGGAGTAAGAAACTCCCGAAGCCTTACAGAGCAAGATTTTTGTTGTTCATTAGTGGAATAGTCTTTTTACAATTGCATTTCCTGTAAACAGATTCGAATAGGTATTGATCCCCTGGTTCCTTCTTCTTCTTAATTGGCTCCAACACAATGCACTGCATGAGTACTTCTAGTTCAAGAAAAGAAGTTTAAAAAATAGACTGATTGGGGCATGACAGTGGGAAAAAGAACAATCGTCCCATCAATCCCTTTTTTTAATCGAAGCAATGTATTCTATGAAGTCACCGTAGTCATGTAGGTAGTGTGTTGGCTTATTAGACGTAAGACCCGGGTTTAAACCCCAGGTCCGACAACTCCAACAACAGAAAATATGAAAAAATATTCTTCGGCGAGTTCCTCTGCCAGTAGCCTTCTGGCAAAAACTCTGAGATTAAAATAAAATTTCCATAAAAAAGTTTCTTAAAAATCTGTCGTTCGGAAAGGATTTGGAACTGTAGGTCATGCACATTTTGTATAAAAATAGTGGTGCACACAACATCAGTGGTGTAGGAAGCTAGGTCGTAATCCTGACTAAAGTGTTGTAATTACCAATTTATTTTGGAACAAATGTTTTTTTTATTTTTTAAATTTTATTTTAAAAAGAACTTCGGATTACGACAATACAACTTGTAAAGTGTTTAGGTAGGTAGATAGGTAGAAGTGGCTGTTCCCAACGATGGAGTCATGAGCGGGCACAATAAGGCCACGCACAGGGCCCATTGTGATACCACAGTTTAATATTCTCCCCTATTCCAGGATCCACTCGAAGCTTTCGATGAAGCGACTCAGACTGCCAATATCCATCCATGACAGTTCGTCTAGATTCGCCATGTAGTAGGCAGAGTATAACCTCTCTCCAGCCTTGGCGAGATTTTTTGCGCCGTTCTGCCTATGTCCGAAACTGTCAATCTCCACGATTTGTAAAGTGCTTGCATGCTTGCAATTATTACAACAAAATTTATTACTTTAGAGTTTTCATTTGTCAATCGAACTAAGACCCCAATTGCAAAGGCTTGCAGAAAGACATTTTCGAAATTGTATAACATTTGAACTATGACCTATTTTTACTTGAGGTTACATTGCAAAATTCGTTCATATTTATTTAATTTTAATTCAGTTTTTTTAACCTTATTAAAATTGCATATAATTATGTAGACATGTATGTACATGGCATGTTTCTATACTTTTATTTCTTGAAATAATAATCAAAAAAACTGTACTTGCAATACCAACACAATAACCAACAACGTAGTTATTGTATATCAACCTTAACAAACGTAACGTAACGTAACGTAACATTATAATCATCATCAGTTAAGATCGTAATCGTATTGTTTTAACTTTAATGGTTCACTAAACTAAATAAGTTACTCGAATAGTTGGATTGTTGGTTAAACAATAGTTTTTTTTTTTTATATTTAAAACAATAATTTCATTATGAAACATTTACATTTTTATTATACTTTTATACATACGTGAGTATGTATGTATGTATTTAAATTAAATTGTTTAATTTAACTATGCAGAATAGTCAAGGTCATGCCAAATAAGAAAAATTTGTGCACTTTAATACTTTTGTATATGAAAACTTAAAAAATGTTTGTAACATTTACTGGGGGGGGTTTTTTTTAAAACACCTGTTATATAGGGTTGGGTTTGATTTTTTTTTACAAGGATGCCAAGTGTGGTTTGTGGTAAATCACAAGGGAAAAATTTAAATTATTCATGAAATAAAGTTAAAAGAGTAGCATTTTACACATTACTAGCGTCAGAATAAGTTTGAATGAATAAGTAGCAGAAAGCAACAGTGATAAACTAAAGATTACGCCTTGCGCATGATTTCCCGTTAGATGACGTTGTTGGGCTATTTTAAAGGTTTCCAAGTCTTTTTCATATGTGAAAATGAACATTTCCTCTGAAAAGTGTATGCCTACGCGAAAGTAGTTGGCAGCACTGCAATATAACTTACATTGTCATTAGCCAATAGGAACACAATTTGCGTGACGTCATTGGTTCAACATGCGCAGGAAGTTTTATTTTGTGTGCGTGATGGCGTAATCTTTAGTTTATCATTCTTGGTTGAAAGCATCACATCAGCGATAAAATAAGTTTCTGTTTTATGTATATTAAGAGCCATTACTACAACTTGCCGTTAAACTTGGGTTTAGTTAAAGGTGCCTTTAGCCATTTGAAGTCGTCGTAGTCTAGTAGGTAGTGTGTTGGCTTATTAGACTGAAGGCCTGAGTTCAAGCCGCGGGTCAGACATCAAAACGAAAATATGAAAATATTTCTTCGGCGACTTTTTCCCAAGGTTTTCAGAGGAACTTCATCCTTAAGTCAGGCATTGTCATCAGAGGGCAGATACTGCAATCATTAAAAGTTGTATAATCCAACCGTAGCGCTATCCATTCTAGAAACACTATTAAAAACTAAATTAATTTTAATTCAGCGACACTAGACATTCTAAGTAGCCTAGTGAGATATTGTCAGTATTAAAAGCTTGCACCTAAGACGGGAACTCATTCTCGCTCTCATATACTTAGAAGATATCAATGAAATATTTTGATGTTTGGTCCTCTTCATAGACGTAGGATTTGTCCCTCATGCCGACAGCCAATATGATTTTTATATAGGAGAACTCTAATTTTATTTCAAGTTTAGTTGGCTAGGTAACTACCCTGTTGCCTAGAATCACGGCCTTTATTTACAGGGATTCAGTAAGCATATGTTTGGGTACTAACTTTTCTATCGTTAACACTTAATCTACGTTCTTCTCTGATTCTATCTCTAATACGGTCAAGACCTTCAAAATTCAAGCTTTATTTTGTCTTTCACTACAAAATTTCACCAGCAGCAATGAGGAAAAGATATGTTTCAGTCTGAAGTGTGACTCCCTGAGTTAAAAGCTGATTCTAAATTCAATCAAATAAAAACTGATCGCAACTCTTTTACTTTTTTATATTACCTGGATCTCATTTCAAAGAAGATCAATGTCCAAGAAATTCAGGGTAAACTCCCAGATATATAGGCTTTAAAAATTTCACCGATTCCCCTAGTTCTTTTAAGTATCACAGAATTGGCACAAAGTATATCAATCTTCATCACAATACATCTTTTTGAAGTGGTACATGACAACATGAACGCATTCAAAGCTTTGAATGTTAAAATGATATTTTTCCCCCAACCGCCAACCACCAATATCGTAAAAATATTTTTACAATTCAGATTCAGAGTTAAGACAGCACAAACTCTATTTGACAATTTAATGATGCCGTAAAGCATAAATTGATTCAATGCTTTAGCCTATACAACACTCATTTCTTCACTCTAGTTTAAGCTGTCACTTGGTCCTTAATTAGGTGTTTACAGTCTTACGTTGTCAAAGCATAACCCAGTTTAGCTGTTAAAAACTATTGATTCAAGGACTTTACCAAAATTTTGCAATTTCCCACAGGTAATCAGCATTCTGCATGAAATTGAATACCATCTCAGTTAATCTTTTATGCTTAAATGCCTATAAAGCGGGTTTTAAAGCAACGCCATAACGTAATGCATTTTAAGAAACAAAGGCAGAAATTTAACGATAATCTCACTTAAGTGTGTCACTTTTTAACATAAATTTTATAGAAATTGACAGGCGAACAAGGTGATTACATTTAAATCGTAATTTAGATGCGCTTGCTATTAATAATATATGAAATCTATAAAATAACACTACAGTAGAGTCTACTTAAAGCGAACAAATTCAATTGTTTTTCAATGATTTATTCATTACAACTTAAAGGGTAATTCATTAAAGCTATACTTTACTGTAGTAGTTGTTTATCTATTTATTGCTAATTTTATGTATTTATGGTACAACGAATATATTCTCAGTTATTCATACATACTCTATACATACATTCATAAATTAATGTAAGTATGTATGTATTTATGTATGCGTGTACATATGTATGTACATATGAAACTATTAAATTGTGTAATCGTGTATATAATAAAACAACAATGTTTCTAACTATTTATTGCGTGCATATATATGTACATATATATACGTATGTATGTATGTTCGTATTTAGTATATGCTTTTAATTCATTTATCGATAGCCAATATCGATAGTTTATTTTGTAAAGAAAAAAATCGTAAATGTTGCTTGAAAATAAAAAAAAAAAACAAAATAGAATGCTAAGACCAAGTAAATTGCGAAGTAGAAATACACTGAGTGCCAAAAGTGAGTAAACACCACTGAAATAAATCATTTTCTTAGGATAGCGAAAAAGTAAATGAGAATAGTCGATAAAAATTTCTAAAAATAAAAACGTTTCTTTATTACTTATGAAATGTTAAAACAAAAACAAAAAGCAAAATTAATGTGGTGCTACAAGTATATTTTTTACAATAGAAAATTTAAAATTATAGTGGGTGTTGACTCACTTATGGCTCTCAGTGTATATCTGCTATGAACCCACCAAAATCGTAAATAAAAAGTGATTCAGAGGAATGTATTTATTTCGTCACTATAAAAGAGGAATCACTCAGCTGTCGCTCATAATGCAGGGAAAATATTCAAAGTAGAGTAGAGATCTACTTGCGCCATACCCGATAACTAGATAACATTCTGCTGTACAGTAAGACCCCATGCTTAACACTGGGTATACGTTAAAGTAAGTTCCAGCCCTAAACGCAACAGCGTTAAACGAGGCAAAATAACACGTACATATAAAATACATTACGACTTCGGAAAATACAGTTGGAATTTTTATTCTGGACCAACTAACAAAAGAGCGTTGAAAAAGATATATAGTATACACCGTTAGAACTGAAATTGGCTTTATTAATGCTTCTCCTTAAAAGTACAGTTGATTCGTACGCAACGTAATTGGCCATTACAGCCATTTAATCAGATTTACGATTAAATCGTGTGTGTGTGTTAATTTTATACATAGGGGATGGATCCTACAGCTTAAAGTCGACTCCGAACGACACCGAATTGTTGAGAAACTTTTAATGGTAATTTTATTTTACACTCAGAATTTTTGCCAGAAATCTGCTGCGAAGAAGTCGCCGAAGAAATAATTTTTCATTTGTCGGCCTCACGTCTAGTGTAGTAGTTCACTTATTCTGCTTTAGTAGTGAATCCCAAACAAAAATTTAGTCGTTTAATTCATTTCATTTTATGTTCAAACATCGAACTTTTTTAGGTCCTACTTTCATCAAATGATTGATAAATTCCTAGCAACGATCACGCTACGTAAGAGACAATTTTTAAGATTTTTTCATTCGTAAAAGAAGAGAAGAGAGTCCAAGGTATATTAGAGTAGATTTCGCAAGGCACTAAAGTATAAGAAGACGCAAATAATTTAAAATTAATTAGAAAAAATATTCAAGATCACTATAACGTTCACGTTGTATAGAAGTTATCACGCCTACATGCATACATACCAAATAGAGTCCGACCGAACGAAAAATGACGTTCGGCCAAAGTTCGGCGTTCGGTCAAAATTTTTTTATTATTATAAATTCTAAATACCTTTCTACACTACATTTTTTAAATGATAATTCAATTAATTTTACTACATATACCGTGAGATGGAAAAAGTATCAGAGGCGGAATCAAAAAGACGTCAAAAATAGCAGAAAAGAGTTTCATCTTTATGGGAAAAGCATTATTCTGTTTCACATCAACCTCAAGACGAAAATATTTTCGAGAAAGAAATCAAAATCTATATATCTGAACCATTAAGTGATCAATATTGTAACTCCTGTTCATTTGCAAACCTTAAAGCTGCAGCCAGGAAATATCTATCAGCACCGCCAACGAGCCTTTCTAGTGCGCAACTATTTAGTACCGCTGGCCAATTTTATTCAGATAGATGAAGTAACCTTAAATGCATTAATGCAGAAAAGTTACTATTTTATCATTATAATAAAAAAAAAAAACAATGAATTTTGAGTACTAGAGTATAAGCTTTGTTAAATGTTATGAATTCGTTATTTTTTCTTTATATCAATAAATTCCAAAAATGTACATACATACATACATAATTGGTCATTACAATCCTTCAGTCAGGACCTAGATTACTGCTTAAGTTGTGTGCGTTAATTTTATATACATTAGAGTGGCGAGACCTAAAGTTTAAAGTCGATTCCGAATGACAGATTTTTGAGAAACTTTTTCATGGCACGTTCATTTACTCTCAGAATTTTTGCCAGAAACCTGCTGAGAGGCAGTCGTCGAAGAAATACATTTTTTTTGCATATTTCGTTTTGATGTCTGACTTGAGATACGAATCCGGGCATTTCGTCTAATAAGCCAACACACTACCTAGTAGACTAGACTACGGCGACTACATTCCAAAAATGTATTCCTGATTTAATATTTAATAACAAAAAGTTCGGGTTCGCCAAACTTTGAAACGCGAACTAAGCACGGATTCGGCCGAACTTTAAAATTGGCCGAAGTTCGGGTTCGGGTTTGGAGTTCGGTTGGACTCTAATACCAACATTTTTAGATTTGAAGTTGGTAAAATTTATTTTGTAAATAATTTTTTAGAATTCATTCCTTTAATTTACTGCATATTAGTTACAAGTTAACATATTTTTAGTATATGCTATACATACGCACATAAGTACATTTACATACACTTATGTATGTATGTATGTGTATAAATAAATATTCATTTATTTATTTATATTTTTTGTTGTTGTTGTTGACCTATCTCTGTAGAGTATGTATTTAATTTGTATTGTTTGTGTGTGTATCGATTGAACGAACATGGCCATCAAATAAATATTTTAATCAACATCAACCTCATCAACGGTGAAGCACATCAAAATAACAACAAAATTGCAAATAAAAAACATTTTATCATATACATATGTATACATATGTATGTATGTATATATGTATGTATATACATACATCTGCACATATGCAATTTGTAAAAATACAAAATTTTTTGCAAAATCTAAATGAAAAAACAAGACTGTAAACTATTTTGATACACGAACGTATGATTTTTTGTTATTTGTTGGAGGCAATATGTGTGGATGTATGCATGGATGTATGTATGTACATATGTATGTATGTATGCATGGATTTTTTTTCATTTTTATGTTCACAACCTGAGCAATTTTGTTTTTTTTTGGTTGTCGTTTACTTGTATTGTTGTCTTCCTGAGCCAATCAATTATAATTTCATATTGTAAACGAAGTTTTTGTTTCGTTTCGTTATTTTTTTTTTTAATTTTTTGATGGTTTGAATAAATCTTTCAGATAAAAAAAAACTACGATTTTTTTTTTCGTTTTTACCGACAAAGTGATGACTAAGTTTTGTTGGCAATAAAAATTGTTGAAATAGTTTTACAGTGAATATTGGTTAAGAGTGGCAAGGTAAGGGTAAGCAAGCATGCAATGAATTGTGCCAAAAGTACAAATATGACCCAATTAATAAGGTTTTAGGATTTTAAGGGCGCATTGTTAAAACCGAATATTGAATGAAATTTCCAAAAACGAATGAAATATTTATTTGTGGTTTTAAATAAATTGTTGAATATTACTTTGTAAAGATTATTTCATGGAAATGTGGTACGTGGTGACGTCGTATGTGTTCCATAGGTGAACTATACAAATTTACATACTTTTTCTTACATTTCGACCATTGTCTCATAAATGGTCAAGTTATAACGCAGTGTGTTAGGCTTTTCCATGCCCACGAGACACTTCACCAATACATACATACATAATTGGTCATTACAACCCTTCAGTCAGGATTATTGACCGAGTTTCTCACACTACTTATGTTCTGTGTGTTAATTTTATCCTTAAGTGAAGGGACCTACAGTTTTAAAGTCGACTCCGAATGACAGATTTTTATGAGAAACTTTTCATGACAATTTTATTTCACACTCAGAGTTTTAGCCAGAAATCTGCGTTCTCTGATACGCAAACTAAACCCAGTTGGCCTATTCATTTAGTTAAAAATGAATGGCGAGACTGAATAATCCGCTAATGGAATCCGCATATTGGTATGCTTGGCAAGGCAAAGTTGAAACCTTTGTAAGTGAAAAATATTTTCTGCAATATTCGATGTTTTCCATCTATTTCTATCACCAAGTTTTATCTAATAGAGACTCAAGTGAGGAGAATAATTTCTGCAGAAGTTGTAAACGAAAATTAAAGATACTCACTTCCACACTGCATAAACTAGCTGCTCTAGTATTCATTGATATTAGAAAGCAAAATTGTGAGAACATAAAAATAAGTAGAGAGTGAATATGGATTTCTATTACACAGCAGCAACTATTTTAGTTATAGTAAGTCCTGGTTCAACAGTGAGCTATAAAAGCTCCTCAACGACATAAATGTTGTGCAGCGTATTAATAACCAGCGGCCATGTCGTTCGTATGGAGGAGGATGCTCCGGCGAGAGGGGTATTTGATGCGGGTATCTGCGGAAGTCGGACTACCTTGTACCCGTTGGAAGGACCAAATCGAAGAAGCCCTGTCATAGATTCTTGTGACCAAGTGATGTAGGCGCGCAAATAGAAGAGGCACCTGGAATGATGTGTTGCGGCAGACCGAAATCCGTTAATCCGGTTGTTATGGCCAATTAAGTAAGTAAGTAAGTCCAGGTTCTAGAGCTAATTTTTTTTACTTAGCTGCTAAGTAACTTTCTTCAATGATTATTGGCATCATTTCCTAAAGCCCTAGAGGATAACTGAGATATTTATATTACCCTTATCCTGTCAATCGTATCTAACTGAGAACAGTTGCTTTCGTTTGATATGAGACTCGTTAAAAAACAAACCGAATGAATTAAGAAAAACTAGGTTATGAATTAAAATTGCCTGTTATTTTAACGAATCACTTACGAAAGTTTTTGTTTTTTCAAAATTAATTAACAAAAATATTAAAAATAATAATAATTTATTATACAACAAAAGCCAGCAAATCATAAATTATTTTTTAAATATGACACATGGCCTATAATAATAAGGCAAAAAAATTAAAAAAAAAATCATTTTTTCAACAATTAAAAATTACCCAAAAACCTTATTTA
This sequence comes from Sarcophaga peregrina, assembly GCA_014635995.1. Lineage (NCBI taxonomy): Eukaryota > Metazoa > Arthropoda > Insecta > Diptera > Sarcophagidae > Sarcophaga > Sarcophaga peregrina. Next base: position 18,843,791 of record CM025789.1, read on the forward strand.
TTTAAATTTAAATTTTGCACTTCAAAGATTATTATTTTTTAAAGGCATTATTTTTTATTTTAATTTTTTTTCTTCTTACAATCACTGCCAGTTAAAAATAAAAATTAAAATAAAAACAGAAAAACCTTAACAAAAGCAAACAATTTTTTTATTTTATTTTTTTTTGGTTTGATTAACTGCCTTTAATATCTCAAAACGTCTCAAAGTCTATGTGTAGCCCCCCATCATCCACATGTTCACTGACATGTACGACACTCATTAACTGTTTGACTGACGAGACGTCAAATATGTAAGAAACGTTGTATGTAATTTGCTTTTTTTATTTTCTTTCGATTTGAATTGTTTTAGTTTTTTGGATGTGAATTTGCAAATCCATTCCATTCCATTCCATTTGACATACGTTTCTTCTTTTTTTTTAGTCATTGTCATCGTACTCGTGCTTTATACTCTATGGTCGGGTTAAATATGGGGTACAAAGTACATGTACTAAAAGCAGATGATACATATGTACAGTCAAACCCGATTATAATGAACTCGGTGGGACCATAAAAAATAGTTCGTTATAGGCAAAGTTCGTAATAAACGGAGTGAAGTCATAGAAGAAAATATAAAATACAAAGAATTTTTATCATTTATTAAAAAGAAAAAGTATTTTTTTTTTTATTAAAAACCAAAAATATTTGTTAATCCATTTTACCTCTCAGCTGATTATAGATGCTGAATTATAATTTAATGCTGCCATATTAATTGAAACTAAAGGCTATTGCCACACTTCAAAGTTATTTCTGAGTATTCGTTATAAAAAACGTAAAATGTATGAAATTTAATTACTGAGACCATTCAAAGTAGTTCCTTTTAACCGAGGATTCGTTGCAAACGAGTTCGTAATAAGTGAAGTTTTTTTGTATGAAAATTGTTATTAAAATATTGGGACTTGAAAATATGTACGTAATAGTCAAGAATTCGTTATAATGGATTTCGTTATAAACGAGATTGACTGTACATCCATATAAGCACTTCAAAAAAAGTTTATTTTATATTACAATAAAAACAACAACAACAATACTAATAATAATGAAAGAAAAATAAAAACAAAACGATACCCTCGAAGTAATGAACCATTTTTTCTTGTAAAGATAAAATTTTGCAAAAGATATTACAAAACTTTGGATAATAAACGGCTAAAAAGTACTCTAAAAATATTTTAACGAAAAGTACTTATTTTAAGAGACAATATTTTCTACAAAATTTATTTGAAATACAGTAAGACCCCGCTTAACGCTGTTTCAGTATTACGCGATTGTAAATGAAACGGCCATTGCACTAACCGAAAGTGGTTTACAATATAGCTTCGGTGTATCTTTTGTTAGTCTGTTCAGAAAAAAGATTCCAACTGAATTTTCTGAAATCGCATCTTTCCTGTGCCACACTTGATTTATTAGTTGTCATCTTGATTTATTAGGTACATGTTAAGTTGCCTCGTTTAGTGCTAGAATTTATTGGAACATATCCCCCGCGTTAAGCAGGGTCTTACTGTACAAATATTTTGTAAGTTTCCAAAATTATAAGCAAAACTTGATATCAATTCCAAGGTTGGTATTTACTAAGGGGGGAAACATTTATTTCGTTTCGTAACAGCCGTAGTCTAGTAGATAGTATGTTAGCTTATTAGACGTAAAGCCAGGGTACGAGCCCCAGGTCAGACCACAAAACGAAATACAAAAAGTATTCCTTTGGCGATTTCCCCCCCACCAGATTTCTTGCAAAAACTCTGAGAGTAAATAAAATTGCCATGAAAAGTTTCTCAGAAAAAAATCTGTTGTTCGGAGTTGACTTTAAACTGTAGGTCTCGCCCATTCATGTATAAAATTAACACACACAACATAAGTGGTGTGAGAAACTAGGTCAATAATCTCGACTGAAGGGTTGTAATGACCAATTGTGTACGTATGCCTTAAAAGCCCCAAAGTATGAAATTTACACAGACTTTATTCATTTACGAAAAGCCTATGAATGACGTGAATTAAATGATTTTATGGACCAGTTATCATAAGGACATCATAGGGGTATTTGGGTCAAAAATTCGTTGGAATTTTATAAGATAACTTCTTGACACTTTCCTAATAAAATTCGTTCAATATTATATTAAAGAGAGTGTTTTAAACCAACAAAATTATTAACCGTATATCGGGTAGATCAGTTATCGTTTTAAATTCGAATCATCGGTTATTTCGAATCTGGCAATACTTATACATCCTATTCTGTTACAAAATTCAGTATATTATCTTTTCGAATGAAACTCCTTTTCATCTTGTTGCATACGTTGATAAGAAGAATTGCCGTATTTGGAGCTTAGAAAACTCATACGCGATCTTACAGAAGCCTATGCATGCACTTATTATGAGTGACTGTTTGATGAGGGTTGTAGAGTGGGGACAGCATTGGCCCATATATATTTTAAAATAATGTTCAATGGAGACACCCATTGCACCTTGATAACCGATTTTCTTGTACCCGCTTTTTATGGTATTGACACAATCGATTTATTGTGTCAAACGTTTGATGGCCATTAAATTAGCCGAAATAGCGATGCCAATTGGCTGTCAAGAATTTGCTATTTGATTCCGTTGAACTGTTTTTTTTTTTTTTTTTTTTTTTTGGATGGGAGGCGGTAGGTTTCGTTAAAGAAAAGTGTTATGCCGAGAACTCAGAGACAATTGAGCATGGCCACCAGTAGTGGTGCCATTGTCGAGATCCGACCCTATACACACGAAAAAGTGCACAAAAATAGATTCGATCGAATGAAATTTGACAAAATTTTAAACCGTTTTTTTTTGGTTTTATTGCATTTTAAAATTTAAACTTATAAATGGCCCACCCTATACTAGAAATGATGGTAAAGGCTTGGTATCTGGTTTGGTTTATAAAGTAAATGCATAAGAGTCTTATTAGCAAATAGCCTGGAAAACAATTACTCTTTCATAGATCAGCGCTAATCAATTATGGCCTATTGTTCCCTTCACACGGGTTAGCTTTTGAGAGTATTGACCCCAGTTACGATATTGGCCGTACAGGAACAAACAAAAATAAACGATTTTCTGTTAATCTTCGGAAGGTTTCAAGTAGAAAGTCCATAATGGACGCAATTGAAATGAATTTCACTAAAGAGAAGCTGAACTTTTATTGTTATTGTATTGTAATTGAGTAATACATACCAATGCAGACTGTAGGGTACATACGATTATAAACTATGTAAATCATTTCATTTTGAATTGACGTTTTTTTTCTTTTGTTTTGTTTTCTGGTTTATTTGCTTGGAAGTGTATGTCAAGTTTATTATTTAAATACGAAAATGGGTGGGTAAAAAAGAAAAATAAAAAATACTACATATAATGACAGCTGGAACAACAATAACAACAACAGTAACACAAATAGACAACTCTAAAGATGTCAGATTTGTTGTATTTTAGCAATGAACTTGAGGTCGATTTTTTAACTAAAAAGTCCGGCATATTTTTTTTTTGCTTTTTGTCGTTTTTAATGAAGATCAGAGCAAAGAGAAAAACCCCAAAAAAAAACTGTCAACGTAAGTCTATAATTCACTTCCAAAATACTGCCTATGATACATACAGTGAAGAGCAAAATAAAAAGTATTTTGACAATTTCATAGAGGTTGAGTGGTCTAGTAGGTAGTGTGTTGGCTTATTAGATGAAAGACCCGAGTTCGAATCCCAGGTCAGACATCAAAACGAAAATTTGAAAATAATTTTTCGGTGACTTCTCTCAACAGATTTCTGGCAAAAACTCTGAGAGTCAAAAATTGACATGGAATGCTTCTCAAAAAAAATGTGTCGTTCGAAGTCGACTTTAAAACTGTAGGTCCCGCCACTCATGTATAAAAATTAACGCACACAACATAAGTGGTATGAGAAGCTAGGACGTAGTATAATGGGTCAATTCGACCACCGAGTACTGTACTTGTCAAAATTGACAAGTACACGTCCTCTAACCTAACCTATCCGAACCTTGACAATTTCATAAATTTTATTAATTTATTTCTGTTTTACTATGAAACAAATAATTTTTTTTTTAATGTTTTTCATAAAACAATAATAAAGTAAGGAAAAGTTTCAGATGACTTCATAGGTACCGCCAAGGAGAACCCTGAGTAAATTTAAAATTCAAAGGCCTAATATATAAAAATGTTATCCCTTGTATTTAGTAGAATATCCCTTAAGGTTTTGAATATACAAGTTTTGTTTAGTCTTTTCAGTGTGGCACTATGATTAAGTCTTACGGTTGGCTTTTGTTTGAGGTTTACCGATTACGTAACTGTTCTTTCAAATGATCTCCTAAATACTCTCTTGAAGTTACATGGCAACTTTGTGCAGTTGGACTAAGCAGACGTTGGCACAAAGAGAACGTGAAAAAATTTCAGTGTATTTGTGAGAGGCATGTGCATAATCCATCATCTTACTGAAAGTGGTTAAATTTGGACTCAACAGACGAGAAAACACGTTTCTACTCAGATGGAAAGCAGTACTGCTATCGAAGACATGGGCAACATGTTCAAAGATATCATGTGGAAGCAAACTGTTAAACATGGCGGCGAAAATATAATGGTTTGGGGATGCTTAAGATGGTGGTATGTAGGCCCTCTATATTTAGTGGATGGCATCATGCGAAAAAAGACTACCTACAGATTCTGTAAACCCATCTTCCAAATTTTATGGGCAAATGTGCTTATCCCGAATAAGAAATTGTTTTTCAACAGGATGGCGGTCCGAAGCACACAGCAAAAATTGTAAAGATATGGATTGGGAAACAAAATTTTCAAAGTCCCGAACTCAATCCGATTGAAAATCTTTGGTCATTCGTGAAAAGCTGGCTCGGGCAGTATGAAGCAGCCCCAAAAAAACATGGACAAATTTTGGGAACGTATAAATGCTGAATGGAATCGAATTCCGAAAGATGTTATTGAAAATTTGGTAGAAGGCATGTCAAACCGTGTAAATTAAGCTATTTCTAGTAAGGATCTATTGACTAAAGATTGTAATTGGGTTAGTTTCTTGAATTTTCTTGAAATGTGCAAAATTCAGTTTATGTGGGTTATTTACGTTTTTTCATTCATTCATTAATTATTATTTTTTAGTGCTATTAAAAAGTCGCCGTGGTCTAGTGGGTAGTGTGTTGGCTTATTAGACAAAAGGCCAGGGTTCGAATCCCAGGTCAGACATCAAAACGAAAAATATTTCTTCGGCGACTTCCTCTCAGCAGATTTCTGGCAAAGACTCTGAGAGTAAAAATTGCCATGAAAAACTTCTCAAAAAAAAAAAATCTGTCGTTCGGAGTCGACTTTAAACTGTAGGTCCCGCCATTCATGTATAAAATTAACGCACACAACATCAGTGGTGTGTGGAGCTAAGTCGTAATCCTGACTGAAGGGTTGTAATAGCCAATTATGTTATGTATGTATGTATGTTAAGAATAAAATAAAAAAATAAAATTATTTTTTTTGTATTTGCTTGTATGGTATGGTTTTTGTGGATGACGAAACTTATGGTGTTTTCTTTTCTACACAGAAAATGTTACGCTCTTACAAGGTGCATTAAAAAGTTTTTGACCAACCCTGTCTTTAAGTCATTTTTTATTTGAGAACAACATAACACAAATATTTAAAAAAGGGCGTGCCCTGTGTTTGCCACGGCGGCTGTTGACTATGTATATTGAAATAAATTCAGTAATACTTCTTCATTAGATGACGAAAATGAATCTAATAACTGATTTATTTAAATTTTCGCAAATAAAATAGATGCAGCAATATCCATATTTTCATAAAAAAGGTTTTAAATCTAAAAATATGTTGTATTTTTTGATTTCTTTTCAATAATAAATGTAAATATGAAAAATGTGTTGCCAAATCGCTAATTTTTCAACTTTATTTTTTGAGAGCTAAAACATTCTAACACTGTTCCTAACATTGAATGCAATTTTTTATATTACGGACCATGTAGCTTTAATAATGTAATGTTTTCTTAAGGTTAAATAATAAGACAATAAAAAATTAACTTCAAATTGGATAACAATACCAGGCGACTTTTTTTAAATATCATCTGGTAGCCCTATAAATAAACAAAAGTCATCTGCTTTACAGGACATTATCAGCACTCTCGATTTATACAGGGCATAAAATGCAATGCCCTCCACCATTGGCAAGTGCAAATTATTTAGAATAAAACATACCACCTTTTTAGAGGGCGAAACATTTTTAAGAAACAAACGCAAAATTGAATTTTGCCTTAATAAAATGCACATTTTTTGGTGGAAAAGAAAACACCATTATACAGGGCATAAAATTCAATGCCCTTCACAATTGGCAAGTGCGAATTATTTTTAAGAAACAAACGCAAAATTGCATTTTGCCTTAATAAAATGCACATTTTTTTTGGTAGAAAAGAAAACACCATTAGTAACGTGAACATGCACTCACTTCTGCTCGCCACTGTACATTAAAAGTTGCGTATACAATTTTGTAATTATTATTTTTTATTTTTTTTTTGGTGAATTATTTTTCTAGAAATTTATGAAAATTAATTTGCAAGCAATAATAACAATTTTTTTTTTAATTAAAAAATTTATTTCAATTTATATATGAATATGAATATGCGCACTATAAACAAAATATGTGAATTATTTTTAATTGTTGTTTTTGTTTTTGTTGTTTCTATTTAAAAATATAAACATGAATTAATTAATTTGTTTTATTGCTTCCAAGTAACAATTAAAATTGTTGTTCTGTTTATTATTGTTTTCAATTGAAACAAGTGAGACCCCTTGGCACATAAAGGTGATACAATTAATGGATCAGCAATAATAATAAAAAAAAAACAAACAACTTCAACAAATAGTAGACAAAAATAATAATAATAAAAAATTATTAAAAAACGAAAGCTTAAAAGGGTAACCTTAATAAAAAAATTTTATAACCTATGTCTTCATATTTTAATTCCTAGAAATTTTTATTTGCATCTCCTTTCTAAGCCGCTCTCTCTCTCTCTCTCTGTGAATATTTTGTTTATTTCTGGCAATAATTTTAAATGTTTTTAAAATAATTAAACCAATTAGTAATTATTGAAATTCAGGAAGAAATACGATATTTCTAGACATTTGAATGGCAATTAAATATTTAATAGTAGACGTATTTGTGAAGTTTCCTAGAATGTTTTTAAAAACAAAATCCGTTGATTAATTGCTTATTAATTGACCGAAAAATCAATACAAACAAAATACAACAATTTTAGACATGAAAATTAAAAATTATTTTTCTTCTTTCTACTTCTACTTCTTTCTCTTTTTTTTTATTAAACCTGCACTCAGGGGATGACCCCTACTCATGCAGTGCATTGTGCAGGTTTAGGAAAGATGGAAAGAGAGAAGATGCGAACGGTAAGGAAACGAGTTGCAGCTGGTGACTATAAAATGGCCAGTGCTACCTATACCTTCACCTTCTATACACTCTACAGCAATCGTCCCCAAGAAGCCCGCAGTTTCTCACGCCACTTATGTTGTGTGTGTTAATTTTATACAGAAGTAGCGGGACCTACAGTTTAAAGTCGACTCCGAGCAACAGATTTTTTGAAACAAGAAGAGAAAGAGAGGAAATCGCCGAAGAAATACTTTTTTTGTATTTTATTTTTGATATCTGGCCTGGGACTCGAATCCTTGCTTTACGTCTAATAAGCCAGCACACTATCTACTAGACCACAGCGACCCCCGTAATTAAACAATAATAAAAAAACATTATTTTTAGTGAGTTTGGCCAAAAGATGTTCAAGAGCTGCCAATGAATCTAGTGGTGATGTGTGGCATAATTGGGCCATGCTTCTGCAAGAACGATTGCAATTTTACAGTTAAAGGAAGGTCAACCAGATGATAATAAGAACGAAGTCATGGCTTGAGGACAGAGGACTCAAACTTGAAACAGAGAAAACAGAGTTGATACTTATTATGATGAAATGTATACTGCTGGAAATCGGCATCACGACATGCGACACCAGTCTGACAACGCGGAAAGTGGTCAACGGAAATGGAAAATTTTATCATCCATACAGCGAATCGCTACACTTAGAGTGGCATCGGCGTATAGGACTGTATCTAAGTCAGCAATATTGGTAATTAGTGGTATTATACCTATAGGTCTACAGGCCATCGAGCGGAAGAGAGTATGGGAGGCTAAAAACGTCCACGGAGAGACAGTAAATATCGACGATGCCAGAAAACAACAACTGAGACGAGTGGTAGATGGAGGGAAAAACTTTTCCCAGATATTACCCGTTGGATGGAGAGGAAATTTTGTGAGGTCTACTATCTGACACAACTGTTATCTGGACACGGTTATTTTAATAAGTAGCTGTTTAAAATGGGGAAGATAACACGACCAAATAACATCTGATAGATGATGATAGATGACTTTCTTTCACTTTATTTACTCTCAGAGTTTTTGCCAGAAATTTGCTGAGAGGAAATACTTTTTGTATTTTTTTTTTTATGTCAGGCCTGGGACTCGAACCCTGGCTTTACGTCTAATAAGCCAGCACACTATCTACTAGACCACGGCGACTTGTGATTCTGAACAGCGAGGAAAATTGAAATAGCATTGCCAGCTACGCTAAAGTCTTACTGAAATCGAAGCAAATTGACTTGGATGAGAGAAGTAGAGTGGATGTTTAAACTTCTTCTCGGATTTTGTTGTGCAATCCGGACGTGGATTTGAATGTAAAGCGATCAAATGACCAGACGGACTCCATTTCGAAGTAATACCACAGTAGTTCCGCAATGGGCACAAGGAATTCAAAAGAGGGTAGAGATTTTGTGGGTGAGGGGCCCACACACAGGGGATAATGACGACTACACCTATGGTGCGGTTGCAGCAGTATAATGCCAAATACTTCTTATTTACTTTTTATATAATTACGAAAGGCTTCCTGGAATATCCCCTCTATATTGTAGTTGATAACGTTAAATAGTCAAGCAAAGTTTTCAAAACTTTCGCACAACCAAATGATCAGTCAAAATTACAACTTTTGAGTCTTGTGATGACTGCAAATCCTATACACTTTTCATTAATAGTTATAGAGACTTCAACTGGGCGTGAACAACCTTCAGCGTCTTTCCGATTAGTCAAACGTACACGAAATAAAGAACAAGTGAAAACTATTTTTTTATCATTTGGTTTCCGCAAAATATAATGATGACGAGACGATGAAATTGATTTTGTTTCCCTTAATTATCCAGTAGTATGTGATCAATGATGGCCAAATTTTGACAAAAGTCTGTTGTGGCGTCACAAGGCGCAGCTATGTACTACTTCGACCTAACCTTACCTGTTGAAAAGAACAGTTCTGGGCTTCAGTTAAAAGATGATTAATTCAAAAAGTCATAGACTTGTTGAGCTTCGTACGGAAGCTGAAGTCGCCGCAGTTTAGTAGGTAGTGTGTTGGTTTATTAGAGGTAAAGCCCGCGTTCCTAATCTAGGCATCAAAACGAAAATATGAAAAAAAAAATAGTTCTTTGGCGATTTCCTCCGGCAAAAACTCTGTGAGTAAAAAAACGTGCCATGAAAAAGTTTCTCAAAAATCTGTCCTTCGGAGTCGAAGGTAATCTGTAAGTCCCGCCACTCATGTATAAAATTAACGCACACAACATGAGTGGTGTGAGAAATTGACCCGTAATCCTGAATGTGAATGGAAACACAGTGAATATTAATGAAATTGTTCCAATAATTCTTTTACGACTAAGCAACTCTGTGAACTTATATATTAAAATTAATTTCAAAAGTAAACTCATCTCAAAACGGCCATTTTGAAACATTTTTCCTCTAGGAATATATCTTAAGTCCCACTAACTTCATTCATCTAAACACCCTGTATTAATAAACTAAATAAATAAGATTAATAATGAATTGCATTTTAATTACAAATTATATAATGAAATGGCTAAAACAATTAAAAAAAAATCGCTCTCTTTCTAAACTAGGTTTACAACACAGGCTTTCTTCATCAGCCACTAATAAACGAATGGACGGATGGATGGTTGGCTGAATGGATGACTGGGGATGGTTTATATGAAATTGTTTGTTCGTTAAGTTACTTAATGAACATTTTTGAACGGATTTTTTTTATTATTATTACTACTGCTACTGCTATTTCTTTTTTATTTCTAATAAATTACAAAAAGAATCACAAGTAATTTATTGGAAAAAAAAAAATGTTTGTTGGCTAAAAACTCTTTCAACAACTTGGCACGCAAATTTTTTTTTATCACATTCCACTTAACTTTTACTGCAATTGCCCAAAATTAAAGTCGGTGTGAAAGAAAAAATTTTGGGGAATAGCATTATAAGACAGTTATTAAGACACCAAAGAAATATTTTCTTTGTTTTTAAAGTATTTTCTTATTCAATAAAAATCAATTGGGATCACTGGAAAAAAGTAAAGAAAAATAATAAAAAAAAAATGTTGGAAACTAGGTGTGTCGATATTTGTTGCAAATGAAACGGCTATGGGCCAACCAAAAGTAGGGCACTATATATATTGACGGAGTATACTACGTAGCTCTTCTGTTAATCTGTTCAGGATAAAGATTCCTATTGTATTTTATATGCACGGAGTAAGTTGTCTCGTTTAACGCAGTTTCGTTTAGCTCTGGATTTTATTTGATCGTATCCAGAGCGTTAAGCGGGGTTTTACTGTATGTTCATGTAATGACGTGATTTGTGTTTCACCCGGTTTATGAGTATGAAATGAAGAAAACAAATGAAATGCAATTAAAGCAACAAAAATTATGGATCGCTAATCAACGACTTGGAAACAATATTTATATTCTCTCCCTATCTTCCCAAAAAAAAAAATATTTTTTAACCCATTATGATTATAATGGAAATTGAAAAATGTTTTATTTAAATTAATTAATTCTATAGGTATGTGTGTGTATGGGTGAATGCAATAGAAATAATGTAAATTTTGTTTACATTTTAACATCAACCAACTACCGGTTTCCAAAGAATTATTTCATATTCATTAGAGGGTTCATGTTTACAAAAGCGTTTCTATTTTCTTTTTTTTTTACATCCGTATTGAATGAATGAATTAAACTGCACCACTAATTTATTCAATAGGGCTTAAACTAATGTAATGGCCTAATTTTAACAAATAAAATTTAACGATTTTTCAATTTTCAATTTAATATTCTTAACATGTTTAATTTTTATTTCTATTAAAAACAAAATAATTTTCTTTTTAAGGGTCATTATTACAACTTGCCGTTAACTAAAGGGAGGATTTTAACGGGCAGTTAAATTGTTTTTCATTATTAGGAGTACCCAATAAGATAGAAATGATCGTTAAGCTAAAGAAAAGATCATCCTACCTTTAAGATTTAAAGGCCACTTTGTATTTGAACTTGCCATATCATATATTATTTTCGATATGGCAACTTCAAATTTAAACAAAATGAGCACATCGCTCCTTTATTGCAACATAGTCATATCTCAAAAAAATAAAAATTTGTAGTTACTTAAGCAAAACTGCTCTTTTAGACCTTCTGTACATGTTGAAATAAAAATCAGTTTAATATCCCAAGCTGAACCGAAGTTATAGCAAAAACTGTTTGCGGCAATTAGATCATAGAACTTATGTCTTGAAAACTTAAATTGCATTTTGCCAAGTTCAAGTGTTTTTGAGACTATGTTGAAATAAAGGGGCGATATGTATAACAAAAAAAAAAACAAAGTCCACTGTTGCCACTTCGTTGTCTTATCTTGTATTATCGACTTTGCTACGGCAGTGCCATATTTTAATTTTATTTTATCTGCAAATTGTAATAACGAAAATCAGTTAAAGGTAACTTTACAGGTAACTTTACTTTAGCTAAAGCTAACTTTAACTAAACCCAAGTTTAACGACAAGTTGTAATAATGGCCCTAACTATTCTTTAACATGGACTTTAGAGACTTTTATTGATTTTGTATTTTTTAAATAACTTTTTTTGGTTTAACCCTTTAAAGACATACTTAAGGTCTTTAAAAGCAAAAGTATAAAAAATTTAAACTAAAGTATTAGACAAAGCCCTTTGGTCTTAGGAGCTTGGATGATACTGTCGTTATATTTTGTTTTATTTTTGATAAAAATTTTGTCTTCTTCTTCGAAGAGTTTATAGGAACTTTTCGACTAAAAAAAAACGAACATACGTTACGATTTAAAAGGAGAGGTTGTTATAGAATCATTCTACAAATATTACTCCTCCTCGATTTTGCGAATTTTCATCTGCTTCTGTTTGAAGGCATTGCTTTAATCATTTTTCAAGTCATACTACAGGAAGTAGCTTACTTGTAAATGTGCCATTTCAAAGTACGGGCCGTTTGCAATTTCTTTGTGGGTTCTATTTTATGGCCAGTAGCTCATGGTGTGTGTACAATTCAAAAATGTAAGTCATTGACTACAAAAAAAGCAAATCATTGACCAAAAGTGCAAATTAACCAAAAAAAAATGCAAGTAATCGATTATAAAGCCTAAAGGTTCAATTAGTCGTGACTTAACCATAACCATATAAATCAGCTGTTTTAACCAACTTTATGGACATCACTGTTTTCGATTATAGGTGACTTACCATAATGCCATAGTCATAACGATAACCATATGTACCAATTGAATTTTGGTTTTTTGCCATAACCATAAACAGCTGTTTGCTAAATTTACTTACATGTATACACATTTTATTTGTTTACTTTTGTACTTTTGAAAAATTTAACGTAAACAGCTGTTTATGGCCATGGCAGCACTGATTGCTGCTAATAGCAAATTTACGGTTATGGATTATGTTACGACTACAGCGTTTTGGTAAAGTCACGACTAATTGTACCTTAAGACCTAAGACATAACAAATGCAAGTCATCGATTTAAAAAATATAAGTCGTCGGCCAAAAAATGCAAGTCAAAGAACAAAAAAATGCAAGTCATCGACCTAAAAATGCAAGTCATCGACTAAAACGTGCAATTGGTCATTACAACCCTTCAGTCTGGATTAATGACCTAGTTTCTCACACCACTTACAACATAACGTGTGTGTTCATTTTATACATAAGTGAGGGGGAACTACAATTTAAAGTCGACTCCGAATGCTAGATTTTTTTTTTTGGGAAACTTTTCATGGCAATTTTATTTACTCTTAGAGTTTTTACCAGAAATCTGTTGAGAGGAAATCGCCGCAGAAATACTTTTTGTATTTTTGTTCTGATGTCTGGCCTGGGACTGGAACCCTGGCTTTAGGTCTAATAAGCCAACACACTACCTATTAGACTACGGCGACTTGAAAAGTTTAAATTATCGACCTAAAAAATGCAAGTTATCGACTCAAAAAATGCAAGCCATCGTTAACTTTGAAAAAGGCGCAACAATTCAAAATGGTGGTAAATAAGCACAAATGCTAAGCTAGTCATTTGACGGATATTTTTCATTTCATTTTAAAATGGCAGACAACTCACATTATGATACTAATTTTGAGGCATTTTGTGGAAGCGGAAGAAAGCATTCATGCAAATCTGTAATTGTATCTAAGCCGCTTAACTCTCAAGGACAGTTTGCTGCTCCATCTGCTATTTGCTAGACGTATGCACTAGTTTCTGGTTTTAGATTTAGAAGATGTGGATGTAAAAGTAGAAAGATTTGATAAAAAAAAATGTAGCTCTTTTAAAAATTTTTTGTTTTATTGTTGGAATCACACTTTGAATATAATTTTTTTGTTTTTAGTTTAATTTTCTAATAAAATTCCTTTGCGTTCTAACAATTACTTTGTAAAGTTTTATTGTGTGGAATTTTTTTGTTTTCTAGCAACCGTTTTGTAATTTATTGATGATACACTTACTCACTCGCTTACTCACTCTCTCTATCAAGATTATAGAAGAAGAAAATAATTTCTAATAAAAAAAAATAAATTTTTCCATAAAAAACAAAAAAAATTCATTTAAAAGAAATAATTTTTTTATTGAACTCATACTCGTCATACTCGGTAAACGATATTTTGTTGTGCAGCCACCAATAATTAAGAAATATTTTTATGCACAACGAAGTGTTTATCAATGGGAATGGGAATGGGAATGGGAATGGAAATTTATTTTTTTTATTATTCGAATAATTTTTATTTATTTATTTATTGTTGTTGCTTTTTTTGTTATTATTGTTGTTAGTGGTGGCATATAAAACATTTAATTAAGGCAAGCACGTTATTGTCAATTGATTTTATAGCAAATTTATTAGAAATAAACGTTAGTCAGACTTTGTCAAATCCTAGCTAATTGATTTTATAGAAAATTTATTAGAAATAATCAATTTTAATAGAAAAACAAAATTTTTAAGGAAAAAAACAAACTGTAAGACAATAAAGCGAAGCTATTTTAGGCCTTCATTTTGTAGTTCCCAGAATTGGAAGTCATTGAAACCGATTATTGTGCCTGCCAATTCCTAGAAAAATTCCAATACTCTTCTGAAATAACAAATGAGATAAAACCGTTCTTAATAGCAAAGCAATCGCTTAAAAGATGCCGTATAGTCTTCGTTTCTTCCTTGTTGAAAATGATGTTAGAAATGACCGGGAATTCTCATACATTAATGGTGTTTTCTTTTCAACAAAGAAAATATCACCCTCCTACAAGGTGCATTAAAAATATTTTTGATTAACCCTGTTGTAATGACATTTTTTATTTGAGAAGGACATAACAAAAATATTTAAAAAAGGGTATGCCCTATGTTTGCCACGCCGGCTGTTGACTTTGTATGTAATAAATTCAGTAATTCTTCTTCATCAGATGACGAAGATGAATCTAATAACTGATTTATTTCAATTTTTGCAAATAAAATAGATGCAGCAATATCCATATTTATATTCTTTTTCATAAGAAAGGTTTTAGATCTAAAAATATGTTGTATTTTTTGATTTCTTTTCAATAATAAATGTAAATTTGAATTTGAATTTTAACACTGTTCTAACATTGAATGCAATTTTTTATATTACGGACCATGTAGCTTTAATAATGTAATGTTTCCTTAAGGTTACTTAACAAAACAATGAAAAAATTAACTTCAAATTGGATAACACAATACCAGGCGACTTTTTTTAAATGTCATCTGGTAGCCGTATGAATAAACAAAAGTCATCTGCTTTACAGGGCATTATCAGCACTCTCGTTTTATACAGGGCATAAAATGCAATGCCCTCCACCATTAGCACGTGCAAATTATTTAGAATAAAACATACCACCCTTTTAGAGGGCGAAACATTTTTAAGAAACAAACGCAAAATTGCATTCTGCCTTAATAAAATGCACATTTTTTGGTAGAAAAGAAAACACTAATATCCGAACGGGCAATGATCGGTAACAGCTTTAAAATTTTTTGCAATGCCTTGCACTACTTTAAATTCTCAATTTCATTGTTCTCTTATGATCTCTTTAGAACATAGGGATTTGAAGATTATGCAAGTGATAATATAATAAGTTACCTCAGTTTCTGTTATCTGAAGATTTGCTCAGCTACTGGATCTACAAATTTAGAACAGAGAGCTGTAAATGCAACTCTGCCATCCTAAAATGAAATATGAACACCCAGTCCACCTCTAGAATATGTATACATACATCGACTATTGTGAAAGTCGTTGTAGTGTAGTAGGTAGTATGTTGGCTTATTAAACGTGAGGGCACTGTTCAAACCCCAAGTCAGACATCAAAAGGAAATATGAAAACAATATTTCTTCAGCGACAAAAAGTCTGACGATAAATAAAAATGCCATGAAAAAGTTTCTCAATAAATTTGTAATTCGGATTCGACTTTAAACTGTAGGTCCCGCTACTCGTGTATAAAATTAGTACACACAATATAAGTGGTGTGAGAAGCTAGGTCGTAATTCTGATGAATTGAATAGAAACGAATGCGAACTTTATTTGAAATCAGTAAAAAATATCTAAGACTAGAACATACAACAAACTGGCCTCACAGAAATAGTAGAGCACCCAAAAGAATTAAGAAACAAATATGCTCGTGAAAAGAAAGTGTACATTAATAAATTGCCGTTATTTTTATTTTAAAATTGTTTCATTGCCAGTTTTTAAAATTGAACCTTAAAAAAAAAATTACAAAAAATTTCAAAATTTTCTGTACACTTTCCCAATGAAAAAAAAAACACCCTGCAGCTCACTGTGATTGATCATTGTGTTATAACCAAGATCCTTTCCAATCAAATAAATTTTCATTACGACAGTTAAAAAAACACTACAAAAAAAGGAAAAAATCCTGCAGACCATAACGATCATATGGCCAAAATGTAAAAACGTGAGCGGCTTGAGATAACAAAGTCCCTGAAAGAGTGTCATATTTAGTAGAAAGTTTAAGATTTGTAGACAACAATTCAGGATTCAAACCTTATTGATTGAGTTCTTTTTAGACTAGCTGCTGGCAAAAACTTCTCAAATACAAGTAACCTAAGAGCGACAACGTGCCGCCAACCCACAAACAGCACAATTGGAAATCAATGGTCAGTCTTATACCATTGACAATTGGACCAATGTAACGCCAAAAATCTTATCCTATATGGGTTTAAATAAAAACTTACAAAAGGATCATCATCTGTCTATTGTAATGCAGCGCATAGTCAATTATTTCTATCAAGCCTACAAAACATCACGTGGAAATCTTTTATTTTCCGTATACGACAAACTGAATTCTGTATTAACAGTGCAACAGAATTTTGACAATTTACTTATACCACAGGATCATGTAAGTCATAATAAATCAGATTGTTATTATATCAATAGTAACCATTTGCTGAGAGCCCATACAACCGCCCACCAAGTTGATTTAATCTCTCCCGGTTTGGATAATTTTCTGGTAGTGAAATTGATGAAATGATAGCACACTTTACCCAGTTTTTCATCAAATAGATGCTGTACGATTGGTTACCAAAGACAAACTTTTCGTACGTAATCCTGGTTTGGAAATATTTGCTGAAGATTGGCGTGCAAGCAAAGGCAATAAAGCTCAAATTATACACTCCTCCTCAAAATGCATTGATCAGTCTAAACAGCCCTGTCACAGCTTAGAGGCTGTTAAACTTATGGAATATGAATTAAAAAAGGTACTACTGGGTTTAGCGCAAGATTTGTTTGGCTCAAAAATAAAATATCGCTGGGTCGACACGTATTTTCCTTTTACCCGACCCTCCTGGGAACTGGAAATTTATTACAAAGATAATTGGTTGGAAATGTTGGGTTGCGGCATAATTAGACATGAAATTTTACAACAATTTGGAGCTCAGAATTCTATTGGCTATGCCTTCGGTTTGAGTCTACAGCGCTTAGCTATGGTTTTATAGTTGTCTGCTGTTGCATTAGGCTTGTCAGTGGAGATTCTTGATCTATCATTTTCTGTCATCTCTAGTTGAACTAGTCAAAATAAAGATCATCTAATAGGCGATAGATAGAAGTTGCTTCCTGAGTACAATCATAGCTTGTCCGTATTTATCAGGCAGGTTCCTCTCTCATAACTTGGATAAGTTACATACATAATTACTACATAATTAGCCATTACATCCCCTTCAGTCAGGATTACGACCTAGCTTCTCATACCACTTATGTTGTGTGCGTTAATTTTATACATGAGTGGTGAGGTCTACAGTCCCCGAACCACAGATTTTTGGGAGGCTTTTCATAACAATTTTATTTATTGCCGAGAGTTTTTGTCAGAAATCGACGGGGAAATATATTTTAAGTTTGGTTTCTTTTTTGAGATATCTGACCTGGGGTTTGAACCGCGGCTATACGCCTAATATGCCAAGATACTACCTAATAGACTACGACCATAACCTACATATGTGTTCAAGCAAGTTTTGATTTAATAAATCTATCAGCCCTTTGTATCCTATTCTAGATCTGGATTCAAACTTCTACCAGACAGAGAATGTTATCAAAAACTTGGTTAGTACAGGGACTGTTTTTACCCGTGGCATCACAACGGGCCGCTAAGTGAGCTTTGTGATATCAGAGCTACCCTCCGACCTGAACCTGAACATTGCAATTTTATTTATTCTAAAGGTTTTTGCCAGAAATCTGCTGAAAGAAAGTCGCCGAAGAAATCATTTTCATATTTTCATTTTGATGTCTGACCTGGAATTTGAACACGGGCCTTACGTCTAATAAGCCAACACACTACCTACTAGACTACGGGGACTTGGCCAAGTTACCCGCATATAAATCACTAAAGTTCCGATAAAAGATAGCAAAAGATCGTACAATTATTTAATTGAAGGAAATAGATTTTCTAAATATGTTAAGAGCTTCTATATAGGGCTCCAACTTCCTGTATAGAAAAAAAATGTTCATCTTTAACAGAGGTTCTCATGTAGCAGTTGATTTTGCTTGAAAAACCAAACGAACTCAATAATTTTAAATTTTTAACAATAACAAGGAATGTGTAGATCCCTTCATTACTAAAAATTATTTGTCAAGTTGAATTAATTAAAAAAAAAATGTCTTTGTACTCCAATATTATAGTTCCTAACCATCAGTTCGTTCAGTAGGTGGCGACATAAACATTCAAATTTATTTGAAAATTTAGAAAAAATTTGAAAATTTAGAAAAATATTCAAAATTAAGAAAAATTTTCAAAATTTAGAAAAATTTTTAAAAAATTTAGAAAAATTTTCAAAATTTAGAAAAATTGTTTAAAAAATTTAGAAAAATTTCAAAATTTAGAAAAATTTTCAAAATTTAGAAAAATTCAAAACCATTTCAAATAAGGAAGTAATAGAAATGATATTGACTTTAAATTTTTATTTTAGGCTCCTTGATTTTGTTGAAAATTATATTTTTATGCATCAGATTGCATAAATAACCTGAAACACAACGATTGGCTTCTGGTAAATCTCAATAAAAAAAAACGCCAAAATTAAATTTCAAAAAAAAATAATTTTTTTTCTTTAAATTTAAAGGGGATTTTTAAGGATTTTTGAAGAGAATAAAATAGAGAGAGTAAAAAAGAGAGTAAATGTGAATAAAAACTTACCTTTCTGGTTCTTATCATTTTGGCAAGATCAACGGCGGGTATTTCCAATAGATGCGATTTAATGGGCGGCAGCTTTTTACGGTTCACTTGATGTTGGTGAAACGGCTATAGGGTACAACGAACCAACTGAATACGATCATGGCCGTACGCAGAAAGCGCCGCATTATGTACCCCATAATTCTGGAACACAGTAGCACAGCAATTTTGGCGGTTTTTATTTAACACAGGCAGGGGGGAAGAAAAATAAAATAAAAATAAAAATCAAAAGTTATTATTTGATTTTTGTTTTTGGTTTTTTTTATTTATTGTTATTGTTGCTGTTGCTGCTGTTGGTTTTAAGTTTTATTTTGTGTTGTTTTTGAAACTGGGTCAAAAAAAATCAATATTTTTTTGTGTTTTTTTTGTTTTGTTTTTTTGTTATTAAATTTAAGCAATAATTTAGTTGTAGTTGTTGTTGTTATTATTTCTTTTGCTTTTCGTTTTAGTTTTTATTTTTATTTTTGTTTTTGTTTTAAAGAAAAATGTTAATAAACCATCAGCCAATTTGGTTTAGCTACTCTCTGCGAGAGAGTGCTAAAACCAAAGGCCTGGTTTAGAGTCAACTTTAAATCTTTCTTACCAACTTTTTGGCATTTTTTTGCCAGTTGGTATTTGACTAAGAAACCACACCATCATTTAACAAGTATTTCTGTATTTTTAACACACACACACAGACACTCTAACACTCTAACACACACTAACAACAATTCAATAGTAATAACACAAAAACTGCACTTTTAACACATTAAATTCATTTATTTTTATTTTGTTTTTTTGCTATTTTTTTTGTTTTGCTATTTATTTTGCTATTGTATTGTATGCCTTCTTGGTGTTTTGTTTCTGTTTTGTTTGGTTTTTTCTGTTAAGAATTGTGCAATCTATGATATTTTTCTTCTTTTCTTTTCTTATATTTATGCTATTGGTAAAGGCAATTGTTTACTACTACTACAGCTAATGCTATTGCTACTGCTACTGCTGTTATTACTACTACTGCTACAGGCAGTAGTATTAGTACTATTTGTGCTACGGATGGTATGGCCAATACTAATATTTGGCTATTTGGCTTGCAGCTTTAAATGCTATCGTGTTATTGCCACTTAAACTGCAAATACAATACAAACACACAGTTTTACACATTTAACACGCTTCTCGTGTAGACTTTGTACTCGAAACGAATGAATAAACGAACGAACCAATCATGGGTTGCACAATGCAAGTTGCGTTTTTTGGATTTCTTTCTTTTTTTTTTCTTTGTCTTCTTAAGATGCGTCTACTGATGGCTGTTAAGATGTCAATTGCACGACGTTACGTTACCATGTCCGTCGACCAAGATTTGTTTGTTGCCACAGGATTAAATAACCAAATAACCCGTAATCATGTAACACGAACGTTACAGAAACCCCGAAATGTCTACCGTGATAACCGATAACCGACAAAACGAACAACTGGCGACCAATCGAACTGGTCGCATACCAGATTTTTGAGATCTTATTTCGCTTTTTTTTTGTTTCTAAATTTTTTCTTTTTAAAAAAATCTGTTTTATTTTTGTAAATTATGCAACATTTAAAATTTTTTAAATTATTTTGTAAAAAAAAAAATTTTTTTTTTTAAATTTTTTAGTTTCTTAAATTATTTTTAATTAATTTAATTAATTTTTTTCTGTATTAAATTTCAAATATGGCTAATAAAAAGCAATTTAATTACACACAGTCACAATGTAAAAATTTTTTTTTTATTTTGAATACAAAAATCCCGCTGATCACCGCTCTTTAATGATCGAACTCTGTTGAGCAAATAGTTTCTTGAGCTTAAACTGCATAGTTATTTAAACAAAGAAAGAAACGTTTTTTCATTTTATTTTTTTTTTCAAAACAATAATTTTGTATTCAGAAATACAATTTGAGTTTGAGCTCTCAGCTAACAATACTTAAACTCTCTTGATTTTCCTCTTGTGGTTTAGTCATTGTCATCGTACTCGTGCTTTATACTCTATGGTCGGGTTAAATATGGGGTACAAAGTACATGTACTAAAAGCAGATGATACATCCATACATACACTTCAAAAAAAAATTTTATTTTATATTACAATAAAAATAACAACAACAACAACAATACTAATAATAATGAAAGAAAAATGAAAACAAAACGATACCCTCGAAGTAATGAACCATTTTTTCTTGTAAAGATAAAATTTTGCAAAAGATATTACAAAACTTTGGATAATAAACGGCTAAAAAGCACTTTAAATTTTTTAATGAAAAGTATTTATTTTAAGAGACAGTATTTTCTACAAAATTTATTTGAAATACAGTAAGACCTCGCTTAACGCTGTTTCAGTATTACGCGATTGTAAATGAAATGGCCATTGCACTAACCAAAAGTGGTGTACAATATGGCTTCGGTTTAACGCTCTTTTCTTAGTCTGTTCAGAAGAAAGATTCCAACTGAATTTTCTGAAGTCGCATCTTCCCTGTGCCACACTTGATTTATTAGCTGTCATCTTGATTTATTAGGTTCATGTTAAGTGGCCTCGTTTAGTGCTGGAACTTACTGGAACATATCCCCCGAGTTAAGCGGGGTCTTACTGTACAAATATTTTGTAAGTTTCTAATTTTATAAGCAAAACTTGATATCAATTCCAAGGTTAGTATTTCCTAAGACGCTAAACATTTATTTCGTTTCGTAACAGGCGTAGTCTAGTAGATAGTGTGTTGGCTTATTAGACGTAAAGTCAGGATACGAGCGCCAGGTCAGACCTCAAAACGAAATACAAAAAGTATTCCTTTGGCGATTTCCCCCCCACCAGATTTCTTGCAAAAACTCTGAGAGTAAATAAAATTGCCATGAAAAGTTTCTCAGAAAAAATCTGTTGTTCGGAGTTGACTTTAAACTGTAGGTCTCGCCCATTCAGTATAAAATTATAACACACACAACATAAGTGGTGTGATGAAACTAGGTCAATAATCTCGACTGAAGGGTTTGTAATGACCAATTGTGTACGTATGCTTAAAAGCCCCAAAGTATGAAATTTACACAGACTTATTCATTTACGAAAAGCCTATGAATGACGTGAATTAAATGATTTTATGGACCAGTTATCATAAGGACATCATAGGGGTATTTGGGTCAAAATTCGTTGGAATTTTTTAAGATAACTTCTTGACACTTTCCTAATAAAATTCGTTCAATATTATATTAAAGAGAGTGTTTTAAACCAACAAAATTATTAACCGTATATCGGGTAGATCAGTTATCGTTTTTTAAATTCGAATCATCGGTTATTTCGAATCTGGCAATACTTATACATCCTATTCTGTTACAAAATTCAGTATATTATCTTTTCGAAATGAAATCCTTTTCATCTTGTTGCATACGTTGATAAGAAGAATTGCCGTATTTGGAGCTTAGAAAACTCATACGCGATCTTACAGAAGCCTCTGCATGCTACTTATTATGAGTGACTGTTTGATGAGGGCTTGTAGAGTGGGGACAGCATTGGCCCATATATATTTTAAATAATGTTCAATGGAGACACCCATTGCACCTTGATAACCGATTTTCTTGTACCCGCTTTTTATGGTATTGACAGGAGGATGCAACTTGCCACCCATCTCAAGCTACAATCGATTTATTGCATCAAACGTTTGATGGCCATTAAATTAGCCGAAATAGTGATGCCAATTGACCGTCAAGAATTTCGTTGAACAGTTTTTTTTTTTTTTTTGGATGGGGGGCGGTAGGTGTCGTTAAAGAAAAGTGTTATGCTGAGAACTCAGAGACAATTAAGCATGGCCACCAGTAGTGCTGCTATTGTCGAGATCCAAACCCCATACACACGAAAAAGTGCACAAAAATTGGTCCGATCGAATGAGGTACAGTGAAAAAATTAATTTGACAAAATTTTATACCATTTTTTTTGGTTTTATTGCATTTTTAAATTTAAACTTATAAATGGCCCACCCTATACAAGAAATGATGGCAAAGACTTGGTATCTGGCTTGGTTTATAAAGTAAATGCATAAGAGTCTTATTAACAAATTCCCAGGAAAACAATTAGTCTTTCATAGATCAAAGCTAATCTATTATGGCCTATTGTTCCCTTCACATGGGTTAGCTTTTGAGAGTATTGACCCCAAACACGATATTGGCAGTACAAGAACAAACAAAAGTAAACAATTTCTGTCAACTTTTGGAAGATTTCAAGTAGAAAGTCCATAATTGTAATTGAGTAATACATACCAATGCAGACAGTAGGGTGCATAATTATAAACTATGTAAATCATTTCGTTTTGAATTGACGTTTTTTTTGTGTTTATTTGTTTGGAAGTGTATGTCAAGTTTATTATTTAAATACGAAAATGGGTGGGTAAAAAAAGAAAAATAAAAAACACTACATATAATGACAGTTGGAACAACAACAACAATAACAGTAACACAAATAGACAACTTTAAAGATGTCAGATTTGTTGTATTTTAGCAATGAACTTGAGGTCGATTTTTTAACTATAAAGTCCGGCATATTTTTTCTTTTTGTCGTTTTTAATGAAGATCAGAGCAAAGAGAAAAACCCAAAAAAAAACTGTCAACGTAAGTCTATAATTCACTTATAAAATACTGCCTATGATACATACAGTGGAGAGCAAAATAAATAGTATTTTGAAAATTTCATGAATTTTATTAATTTATTTCTGTTTTATTATGAAACAAATAATTTTTTTTTTTAAGTTTTCCATAAAAAAAAGAGAAAATAAGGAAAAGTTTCAGGTGCCTCCAAGGAGAACTCTGAGTAAATTTAAAATTCAAAGGCCTAATAAATGAAAATCCCTTATCCCTTATATTTAGTATAATATCCCTTAAGGTCAAGCACCCCATTTAACCCATTTGCAATTGAATATACAAGTTTTGTTTAGTGTTTTCTGTGTGGCACAATGACCAAGTTTTACGGTTGACTTTTGTTTGAGGTTTAGTGATTACGTAACTCTTCTTTCAAATGATCCCCTAAATACTCTCTTGAAGTAACATGGAAACTTTGTGCAAGTGGATTAAGCAGACGTCGGCACAAACAGAACGTGATAAAAATTTCAATGTATTTGTGAGAGACATGTGTATAACGCCGTGGTCTAGTAGGTAGTATGCTGGCTTATTAGACGTTAAGCCAGGGTTCGAGTCCCAGACCAGACATCAAAATAAAATACAAAAAAAGTATTTCTTTGATGACTTCATCTCAGTAGATTTCTGACAAAAACTCTGAGAGTAAATAAAATGCCATGAAAAGTCTCTCAAAAAACCTGTCGGTCGGAGTCGACTTTAAATTGTAGGTCCAGCCACTTATGTATAAATTTAACACACACAACATAAGTAGTGTGAGAAACTAGGTCAATAATCCTAACTGAAGGGTTGTAATGGCCAATTATGTATGTATGTATGTGTATAACCCATCGTCTTACTGAAAGTAGTTAAACTTGGACTCAACAGACGAGAAAACACGTTTCTACTCAGATGGAAAAGAGTACTGCTATCGAAGATCCTGTCAACATGTTCAAAGATACCATGTGAAGCAAACTGTTAAACATTGCGGCGGAAATATAATGGTTTGGGGATGGTTAACATGGTGGCATATTGGCCCTCTGTATTTAGTAGAAGGTATCATGCGAAAGAAAACTATCTACAGATTCTGCAAACCCATCTTACGAATTTTATGGGCAAATGTGCTTATCCCGAATAAAAAATTGTTTTCCAATAGGATGGCGATCCGAAGCTCTCAGAAATAATTGTAAAGATATGGAGTGGGAAACAAAATTTTCAATGTCCCAACCTCAATCCGATTGAAAATCTTTGGTCATTCGTGAAAAGCCGGCTCGGGCAGTACGAAACAGCCCCAATAAACATGGACAAACTTTGGGATCGTATTAATGCGAAATGGCATCGAATTCCGAAAGATGTTATTGAAAATTTGGTAGAAACCATGTCAAACCGTGTAAATCAAGCTATTTCTAATAAGGGTCTATGGACCAAATATTGAAATTGGGTAAGATTGGGAATTTTGTTGAAATGTGCAAAATTGAGTTTAATGGGGTAATTTTCATTTTTTCATTCATTCATTAATTATTGTTGTTGTTTTACTGCTATTTTTTAAGAATAAAATAAAAAAATAAAATTATTTTTTTTTTTGCATTTGCTTTGTTTTTGTGGATGACGAAACTTATGGTGTTTTCTTTTCTACACAGAAAATGTCACTCTCTTACAAGGTGCATTAAAAAATTTTTGACCAACCCTGTCTTTAAGTCTTTTTTATTTGAGAAGAACGTAACACAAATATTTAAAAAAGGGTATGGCTGTTGACTATGTACATATATTGAAAGAAATTTAGTAATTCTTCTTCATCAGACGACGAAGATGAATCTAATAACTGATTTATTTAAATTTTCGCAAATAGATGCAGCAATATCCATATTTATATTTTTTTTTTTTTATAAAAAAAGTTTTAGATCTAAAAATATGTTGTATTTTTTGATTTCTTTTCAATAATAAATGTAAATATGAAAAAGGTATTGCCAGATCGCTAATTTTTCAACTTTATTTTTTGAAAGCTTTTTTTATAACAAAAAAAAAAAACCAAAAAAAAACTGTTCTAACATTGAATGCAATTTTTTATATTACGGACCATGTAGCGTTAATAATGTAATGTTTCCTTAAGATTACCTAACAAAACAATGAAAAAATTAACTTCAAATTGCATAACAATACCAAGCGACTTTCTTTAAATATCATCTGGTAGCCCTATAAATAAACAAAAGTCATCTACTTTACAGGGCATTATCAGCACTCTCGATTTATACAGGACATAGTGCGAATTATTTAGAATGAAACATACCACCCTTTTAGAGGGCGAAACATTTTTAAGAAACAAACGCAAAATTGCATTTTGCCTTCATAAAATGCACATTTTTTTGGTAGAAAAGAAAACACCATTACACTGGGCATAAAATGCAATGCCCTCCACCATTGGCAAGTGCAAATTATTTAGAATAAAACATACCACCTTTTTAGAGGGCGAAACATTTTTAAGAAACAAACGCAAAATTGAATTTTGCCTTAATAAAATGCACATTTTTTGGTGGAAAAGAAAACACCATTATACAGGGCATAAAATTCAATGCCCTTCACAATTGGCAAGTGCGAATTATTTTTAAGAAACAAACGCAAAATTGCATTTTGCCTTAATAAAATGCACATTTTTTTTGGTAGAAAAGAAAACACCATTAGTAACGTGAACATGCACTCACTTCTGCTCGCCACTGTACATTAAAAGTTGCGTATACAATTTTGTAATTATTATTTTTTATTTTTTTTTTGGTGAATTATTTTTCTAGAAATTTATGAAAATTAATTTGCAAGCAATAATAACAATTTTTTTTTTAATTAAAAAATTTATTTCAATTTATATATGATATAATATGCGCACTATAAACAAAATATGTGTATTATTTTTAATTGTTGTTTTTGTTTTTGTTGTTTCTATTTAAAAATATAAACATGAATTAATAATTGTTTTATTGCTTCCAAGTAACAATTAAAATTGTTGTTCTGTTTATTATTGTTTTCAATTGAAATAAGCTGAGACCCCTTGGCACATAAAGGTGATACAATTAATGGATCAGCAATAATAATAAAAAAAAAACAAACAACTTCAACAAATAGTAGACAAAAATAATAATAATAAAAAATTATTAAAAAACGAAAGCTTAAAAGGGTAACCTTAATAAAAAAATTTTATAACCTATGTCTTCATATTTTAATTCCTAGAAATTTTTATTTGCATCTCCTTTCTAAACCTATAAAGCTGCTGTACAATATCCATGCACTCTCTCTCTCTCTGTAATATTTTGTTTATTTCTGGCAATAATTTTAAATGTTTTTAAAATAATTAAACCAATTAGTAATTACTAAAATTCAGGAAGAAATACAATATTTCTAGACATTTGAATGGCAATTAAATATTTAATAGTAGACGTATTTGTGACAGTTTCCTAGAATGTTTTTGAAACAAAATCTCTTGATTAATTGCTTATTAATTGACCGAAAAATCACAACAAACAAAATACAACAATTTTAAGCATGAAAATAAAAATATTTTTCTTCTTTCTACTTAAAATTTTTTTTTTTCATTAAACCTGTACTCAGGGGATGACCCCTACTCATGCAGTGCATTGTGCAGGTTTAGGAAAGGTGGAAAGAAGGAAGATGCGAACGGTACGAAACGAGCTGCAGCTGGTGGACTATAAAATGGCCAGTGCTATCTATACCTTCACCTTCTATACGCTCTACAGCAATCGTCCCCAAGAAGCCCGCAGTTTCTCACACCGCTTATGTTGTGTATGTTAATTTTATACAGAAGTAGCGGGACCTACAGTTTAAAGTCGACTCCGAACGACAGATTTTTGAGAACAAGAAGAGAAAGAGAAGAAATCGCAGAAAAAATACTTCTTGTATTTTTTATTTTTGATGTCTGGCATGGGACTCGAACCCTGGCTTTACGTCTAATAAGCCAGCACACTATTTACTAGACCAACGGCGACCTCCGTAATTAAACAATAATAAAAAAACATTATTTTTGGTGAATTTGGCCAAAGGCAGTTCAAGAGCTGCCAATGAATCTAGTGGTGATGTGTGGCATAATTGGGCCATAATTCTGCAAGAACGATTGCAATATTACAGTTAAAGCAGGTCAACTCGGTGATAATAAGAACGAAGTCATGGCTTGAGGACAGAGGACTCAAACTTGAAACAGAGAAAACAGAGTTGATACTTATTATGATGAAATGTATACTGCTGGAAATCGGCATCACGACATGCGACACCAGTCTGACAACGCGGAAAGTGGTCAACGGAAATGGAAAATTTTATCATCCATACAGCGAATCGCTACACTTAGAGTGGCATCGGCGTATAGGACTGTATCTAAGTCAGCAATATTGGTAATTAGTGGTATTATACCTATAGGTCTACAGGCCATCGAGCGGAAGAGAGTATGGGAGGCTAAAAACGTGAACGGAGAGACAGTAAAAGTCGAAGGCGCCAGAAAACGAAACATACAACAATGGCAAGAGGAATGGAACACTGAGACGGGTGGTAGAAGGAGGGCAAAAGTTTTCCCAGATATTAACCGCTGGATAGAGAGGAAATTTGGTGAGGTTAACTACTATCTGACATAACTGTTATCTGAACACTGTTATTTTAATAAGTAGCTGTTTAAAATGGGGAAGATGACACGACCAAATAGCATCTATGATGAAGCGTCGGTTGATGATTTTCTTTCAATGTGAGAGATGTAGATTGGAAAGAAGGGATCTTAAGGCTAAAGTCCGCGCCTGTATTGCCGGGAACTTTTGCGATGTGATTCTGAACATACATACATATATAATTGGTCATTAGAGCCCATCAGTCAGGATTATTGACCTAGTTTCTCACACCACTTATGTTGTGTGCGTTAATTTTATACATAAGCGGCGGGACCTACAGTTTAAAGTCGACTCCGAACGACAAATTTTTGAAAAGCTTTTTCTCAATCTGCTAAGAGGAAATCGCCGAAGAAATATTTTCATATTTTCGTTTTGATGTCTGACCTGGGGTATAAACTCGGGCCTTCAGTCAAATAAACCAACACACTGCCTACTAGTTTACGTCGACTTGAACGATTGCAAGGTTACAGTTAAAGGATTACAGGATTACGATTATTACTGACCTTTTTTTTGCTTAAAATGGAAAAATTTTAGTGGGTGATTCTGTTAAAAGTAATTCCAACCCAGGAAGACCACATATTGACATTCAACATAAGGACAGAAATGGTGGCAAAAGTACATCCAAATTGGATATCACGGATGGACCATCTTCGGGCCAATATCTGTACAATAAGATAGTTGAGGGTGCAATATATACATATGTACACATAACATAATTGTGTCATTACAATACTTTAGTTGTAATAACGACCTAGCTTCTCACACCACTTACGTTGTATCTGTTAATTTTATTTAGCACGGGCGAACGACAGATTTTTTGAGAAACTTTTCAAAGCAATTTTTTTCCAGAAATCTGCTGAAGTGGCAATAATTTTTTTCATATTTTGTTTTCTGGAGACGTCTGTTCTGAGTAGGATCAATTTATAGCTTAAATCATGGACTTTTGCCACGGAAACAACACATGTTTGCACCTTTGTGTTTAAATCTGGTCGTGGTTTTTTAATTTTCATTAATTCAAACCAATAATTTGGCACCGTATTGACTTTATCGATTCACAAACCCAAGTTGCCCTCTTCTGACGTCTGCTCGTCCCGAGGACACTACTGTTTTGACTGCTGTTATAACACTGATGTTTTTAACGTTTAGTTTATGGTTACGAAACGATGCCAAAGATTATTCCTATTGCAGTTTTATAACACCAAACACTCCGAGACAGTTTTCAAACGATTAAGGACGACTTTCTCGAATACCCCCTCTACATTGTTTTCAAACGTTTACAGAAAGCTTTCTCAAACCCAAGTGATCAGTCAAAATTGCATCAACTGAATGCTATGAGATGCATACGGCTTTAAGAATCCAATACAGTTTTTATCAAGATTTATAGACTTCAACTGGGTGTACCGAACTTTCGGTGTCTTCTGTGCTTCTAAAGCCTCGGTTAGCCAAACGTCCATGGAATGTATGTCCGTTTTTTGAAAGACGAAAAGCAATGAGATCGATTACCATAATCATAATGTAATTAGGTAAGCATATACACTGCTGTTTATATGCTAACTACAAACGTACGTTCTGTGTACGTTTGGCTAACCGAGGCTTAAGGCTACAACAAAAACGTGTAAATCACTTTTTTTTTACCAGTTTTAACTAAAAATGCAGAGGTATTCCCCTATATTAGCATACGAGCTTACGAAATTCACTTTGTTTCCTTAAATTACGCAGTAGTATACGATCAATAACTGCCAAATTTTGACGAAAGTCGTTTATGGCGTAACAAAAGCTGCTATGCGTGCTCAAATAAGCTTTGGTAATCAAAGCTATTACTTTGACCTAACCTTACCTGTTGAAAAGAACAGTCCTGGGCTTCAGTTAAAAGATGATTAATTCAAAAAGTCATAGACTTATTAAGCCTCGTATATAATCCCAGTTAACATTAGTGAAATTGTTCCAATAATTTTTTCGACTACGAAACTCTGTAAACTTACATATTAAAATTAATTTCAAAAGTAAACTCATCTCAAGACGGTTATTTTGAAACATTTTTCTTCTAGGAATATATCTTAAGTCCCACTAACTTTAGTCATCTAAACACCCTGTATTGATAAACCAAATAAATAAGATTAATAATGAATTGCATTTTAATTACAAATTATATAATGAAATGGCTAAAACAAATAAAAAAAAATCGCTCTCTTTCTAAACTAGGCTTACAACACAGGCTTTCTTCATCAGCCACTAATAAACGAATGGACGGATGGATGGTTGGCTGAATGGATGACTGGGGATGGTTTATATGAAATTGTTTGTTCGTTAAGTTACTTAATGAACAATTTTTTAACGGATTTTTTTTATTTATTATTACTACTGCTACTGCTATTTCTTTTTTATTTCTAATAAATTAAAAAAGAATCACAAGTTATTTATTGAAAAAAAAAATATTTTTTGGCTAAAAACTCTTTCAACAACTTGGCACGCAAATTTTTTTTACAACATCCCACTTAACTTTTACTGTAATTACCCAAAATTAAAGTCGGTGTGAAAGAAAAATTGCGGGGAATAGTTATAAGGCAGTTATTAAGACACCAAAGAAATATTTTCTTTGTTTTTAAAATTTTTTTCTTATTCAATAAAAATCAATTGGGATCACTGGAAAAAAGGAAAGAAAAATAAAAAAAAAAAATAATGGAAACAAGGTGTGTTGATATTTGTTGCAAATGAAACGGCTATGGGCCAACTAAAAGCGGTGCACTATATATATTCAGAGTATACTACGTAGCTCTTTAGGATAAAGATTCCAACTGTATTTTATATGCACGGAGTAAGTTGTCTCGATTAAAGCTGTTTCGTTTAGCTCTGGATCTTATTTGATCGTATCCAGCGCGTTAAGCGGGGTTTTACTGTATGTTCATGTAACGACGTGATTTGTGTTTCACCCGGTTTATGAGTATGAAATGAAGAAAACAAATGAAATGCAATTAAAGCAACAAAAATTATGGATCGCTAATCAACGACTTGGAAACAATAT
>CM025789.1:18875700-18902997 GCA_014635995.1 Sarcophaga peregrina
TCGACTCCAAACGACAGATTTTTGAGGAACTTTTCATGGTAATTTTATTTTTACTCTCAGAGTTTTTGCCAGAAATCTAGTGAGAAGAAATCGTCGAAAAAATACTTTTTGGTACGTCTAATAAGCCATCACACTACCTACTATACCACGGCGACCTCAGGTCAGACATTAAAACGAAAATATGAAAATTTTCTTCGGGGACTTCCTCTCAGCAGATTTCTGACAAAAACTCTGAGAATAAATAAAATTGCCATGAAAATCGTGTAGTTCACATATAAAATTAACGCACCCATCATAAGTGGGTGTGAGAAGCTAAGTCGAAATTCTGACTGAAGGGTAGTAATGGACCAATTATGTATGTTTGTGGCGAGGCCATCAATTTGAAGGCGACTTTAAATAACCGATTTTTTTTAAGAAACTTTTCACGTAAATTTTATTTACTCCAAGAGTGCTTTTGCCAGAAATCTGCTTAGAGGAAGTCATCGAGGTACCGTGCAGTATACAAACCAACCAAAAGACAATTTAGCACTACCCATAGTGCTTTGAATAGATCGTAATGATCCTTTCAGCGTAATCTTTAGAAAATACGACACAAGGACACATCCAAATAATATTAATTCAGAGAAAGCAGTCACTTATTCCATAGGCAGTGAATAGTAGGTTCCTTCACTCACAGATAAAATTAACACACGCAACATGGTTGATGCAAGAAGGTAGAATGTAATCCTTACTAAAGGATGGATGTCTGCTGCAAGTCCCAGCATTCTGATAGGTATTATGTAGGGTTGTTGCAAATGAGACCACAGTTATAACTCTAGACCATACATCTTGAACATTGAAGATTTTCATGAGTATTGTTAACTAGTCACCGTAGTCTAGTAGGTAGTGTGTTGGCCTATGGTTCAAACCCTAAACCAGACATCTCTAACATCGAGGATTGCATGCAAACACTCTGAGAGAAAAATAAAAATATCATGAAAAGTTTCTCAAAATATTTGTCTTTCGAAGTCGATTTCAAATGGTAGGACTCTCCTGGGAACTTGGTAGTATTAATAGAGCTTGGGAAATGTTACGTAAGGACCTTGGCTGTCATGGATACAAAATAAAGCTCGCACAAGTGAACTTGGAGACAAACTACTATTGTTTGCTTTGCATTTTTTGCAGCTTAAGCCATTGGTTTTAAAGTCGATGTAGTCCAGTAGGTAGTATGTTGGCTTCAAAGCCCAGTGCAGATATCTCGAACAAAACTAAACACTCTTCTGGAGAAAGCTATGGGAGTAAACTCAAGTCGTCATCAAAAGTTACTTTAAAAAATCAAACATTAAAAGTTGACTTTAAACTGTAGATTCCGCCACTTAGGGATTAAATTAACACCCACCATAAGTATGTTAGAAGCTAGGTATTAATCCCAACTAAAGGCTTCTTTATGGCGCAGAAGCAAAGACCCTATTAAGAACTGATGCAGCTGCCTTGAGAGTATTCGAGAGAAAAAGTCCCACGTAAGATCTTCGGTCCAGTGCAAGTTGGCAATGATTTCCGCATACAATTCAATAGTGAGCTCTATGAGCTGCTCAACGACATAGGCATTGTGCAGCGTATTAATATCCAGCGGCTGCGCTGGCTCGGCCATGTCGTTCGAATGGAGGAGGATGCTCCGGCGGGACGTGTATTTGATGCGGGGATCTGCGAAAATCAGCGAAGAGGACCACCTTGTATCCGTTGGAAGGACCAAATCGAGGAAGCCCTGTCATCGATTGGTGTTGCGGCAGGCCGAACTCCGTTAATCGGGTTGTTATGGCCAATTAGGTAAGTAAGTAAAGGCTTAGGTGGAAGCAATTGCATACTAATAAACAAAGGAGGCTTGTTCGAATGAAGAACATTTAGAAGAAAGTCAGTGATAACCTGTATTTTTTTTTCAAATCAAATGAAATAAAACAAATTTGTAAATTTGTATTCCCTTAAATTGAAATGAAATTAAATTTTAAATTAAATCTTTACGAGTACAAGTGTACACATGCACTTGAAACATTTTTAAGCAGCACTAAATAAGCTCAACGAATGGAATTGCTGTAATAAAACCCAAAAATTATTATTTATTTAAACCAATAACAACAACAACAATAACAGTAACACAAAAAATATCAATAAATCAAGCGTTTAAAATCCTTTTAATTTTTTTTCTTCTTCTTTCTCGAATACCATTTGGGCAACCATAAAAACAAAAACAATTTATTACATACACTGGCCATGATACTGAAAATTAAACCATAAAATATACTCTGAATACCACTAGAGTACATACAGGGTGGCTGATATATAATGCAACAAAGTAAAACGATATAGTTTTTAATTTTATTTATTTTAATTTTATTGTTCAAAAGCAAAAAATGTTGAAAATAACATAAAATTTTAGAATCAGTTTAGATTTGTTCGAATTGGCAACCTTTGGTATGAATTATGGCCTTCAAACAGCCGACAAAGCCATCACAGGCTGCACGAAAAGGGCTCTGTGGTATTTTGGCCCATTCCCGGCGAAGCGCCGTCTTGAGATGATCGACACTTTGCTATTTTTTAGTGAAAACCTTACTCTCCAAAATCCCCCAGGCGTAAAAGTTCAACGGATTGAGATCCGGAGTTTTTGGTGGCCAATGTGCGGTAGAAATGAAGCAAGGAACCTCCTTTTTAAGCCATTCTTGGTTGACGTGTACTAAGTTTGGTGGTGCTGAGTCCTGTTGGAATGCCCATGGTCTGCGGCCGAAATGTTTGCCTGCCTAGGGCTTCAATACTGTCTTTAAGACATTTTCCCGATAATATTCGGCATTTATTTTGACCCTACGGTCGATGAATATGTGCGGAAAACGACCATCGTCCGTTACGGCGGCGTACACCATTACCATCGGCGGCGCTTGAGTTCTGATGGCCAATCGTAGGTGTAAATTTTCAACTGACCTTTATGGCAACTAAACCCGATCATTTTGTTTGTTCACAAACTGCTCAATTTGGAATGGCTCCTCATCGGAGAAAACCAAATTTGGTAACTGGCCACTTTCATGCAAGCGAAGTAACTCCTTAACTCTTTCCAGTCTAACTTTTTTTTGTCTATCGGTCAGCTCTTGCACTTTTTGGAACTTCAATGGCTTTAGTCCAAGCTCATTTTTTCAATATGTGTCGCATCCGTTCTCGCGATATGTTCAGCTCACGAGCAATTTTTCTACCACTGCGGCGTGGATTTCGATTAAATCTGGCCTTCAGTTTTTGGATCATTTCTGGTGTTGTTACCGTTTTTTTTCGTCCACTTTTTGGACGCGATGAAACACTGCCAGTATCACGGTAACGAGCAATGGTCCGAGAAACAAAAGATTTCTTTAGATTTAAATGCTGGAGGGCTCTAACGATAGCCACTTGGGGTTTTCCAGCCTTAATATAAAGTAATCACACTATCACGCTTGAATTCCATCACGAATAACTTTTTTTTCCGAATGCTATAGATCAAAATGCTTTTGTAAGCTTGTAAGTAATAAAATGAAATGTCACTGGCATAAATCTGTCAGCTGTCAGACGAGCGGTTTACTAATAACATAACAACCTGAAGTTGGCTGCAATACATATCAGCCACTCTGTCCATGTGTATAGATTTTTGTAATTGTTGTTGTTGTTGCTTATGGCTTGTATATTAAATAAAAACTAAATTTATAAAGCACACGCTTACATACAAACAGCAATAGTTCAACTACACATACACATAAGCTCTAAACACAACCACATACATACATACATACATACAATACGTAGACAATATTTGTGCTCTCATAAATGCAGACAACAAGTTCAAAGGACCAATTCGGCCATAGGACGGACTCGCAAATAATTTGTTAAAATTTAATTAACCAAAGCAAAAGGAAAAACAAATACAAAAACAGAGAGAGAGAGAGAGAAAGACAGAGAGAGAGAGAATGTATATTTTGGATACAAACTGTGAATGTGTGTGTGTGTATTGGAAGCTTCTGCAAGTGCATATTGCCAGGCGTCTAACAAGGTTATAGTGCCACCAACACTTTGTTGTTGCTGCTGTTGTTATTGGGGATTATAACTGCATAGTGATATAAAAAAACACAGGCTTAGTGGTTCTCCCACTTTTTTTTAATATTTTTTTCGGTTATTATTTATGTTTTACTGTTAGGATATTAAGGTGGTTCGGAAGTAAAATATTTGAAGTAAAAATAATCCACAGTTTCCAGCTCTTTTATTAGGAAAATTTTATTTTGCTTTCGTTGTTGTAAATATTGTCCATCAATGACAATGATCAAAAAAAGCCACAAAATGTTTAAGGCCAATTAGCCAATACAAAAGCCTGACTCATCTCTGTACGTTACTGAAGAAACTCCAGCCAAAACAGTGGGTTTCTGGGAGATAAAAGACAGGCAAGGTAGTTTTTTCAGCAAATATAGTCTTACTGAATGGGTTTTGAGAATGTTACAAATCTTAAGAATCTAGATTCTGGTATTTTGTTTTTACATCACTTAAACATCGTAAAATGGTAAACATGTAAACAAATATGCAACAACAAACACCAGCATAAAAAATGGTAAACAAGTAAACAAATAAAATATATCAGCACCGCTACGATAATAAACAATTATAGAGATTTCGAGAAACCGAAGTCTCCTTCAGGAATATTAATTAGACGTAAAAAAACAAGACATAGCAGGCGAGTGGCTTAGTAAAGTACAGTCAATCTTGTGTGAATACGCGATACGTTTAAAAAAATAATCGTGCTTTGCAGATCTCCGTTACAAACGCCTGTCGCACAATTGTCTATCGTTATTGTTTATGCAAAGGGTATAAACAGAGGATGAACAAATAAAGCAATTGTTGTTGTTACATCAAGTTGTGAACAGTGGCATACAGAATTTTTTTTTTTTTTTTTGATTAAACCTGCACTCAGGGAATGACCCCTACCCATGCAGTGAATTGTGCAGGTTTAGGTGCTGCTGGTGACTATAAAATAGCCAGTGCTATACCTTCACCATTAGACAGCCTACAGTAATCGTCCCCAAGAAGCCCGCAGTTTCTCACACCACTTATGTTGTGTGTGTTAATTTTATACAGAAGTGGCGGGACCTACAGTTTAAAGTCGACTCCGAACGACAGATTTACATACAGAATTGTTCAAACAATAAAGAATTTTAATCAAAACTAAACACAAATTTATTTAATTTGCTGTCGAGTAACTCGAATCATTCTTCAAAATTTACAGTCTTAGTTGTTGTTGTTGTATTTACAAAAAAAGGGAAAAAGACAGAGACAGAAAGCAAAGCACTCTCCTATTAAGTATTGCGTAATGATCATAAGCAATTCATATTTATTTGGTGATTCGTGGTGTATATGTTGAGTTATGAAGAGTCTTAATGAACAACATCATACCTGTTGTTAATGAATGAATATGATGAGTAATTCAAACTTTTAATGTGAGTAGAAGAGGTTCCATGATATTAAAATAAGTATGAATGCGTATAAGCACCAGAAATTATGAGTACGATTCGATTCTACTCACGTTTTTGAATACTCATTCATTGCTATTCTCTGGTCTGTGCTGGAAGCTAAAACCAAGGCAAGTAATAACAATGCAGAGCAAATTAAGCCAATTTTCTTTATTTAACCAAGTCACCTCTACATTCTTTATTCCTTTTCACAATTTTATTTCTGATTTCATTTCATTTCTTATATTTTTATATTTTTAGCAACACTGGTTTAAACAGTTCACGCACGTTTCGTGTTTTGTTTCACTGTGAAACACCTTCAGTTTCGTTTATAATTTAACTATGAATCGTCTTACAAACGAACAACGCTTGCAAATCATTGAATTTTATTATCAAAATTCGTGTCTGTTAAGGAAGTTCATCGCGCGCTTCTTCCATTTTAGAGGCAGTTTAATCGACCCACTGAAGCGGCTATTCGGGCTATTCTGCTTAAATTTCGCACCAAATTTACATTCTTGGACATCAAATTACCAATACGCTTACGTAGAGTGCAAACTGAAAAAAATATCGGACGGACCGATGCAGTGTTAATGATGACCATCAATTATCGATTTGTTACCGATCGCAGCAATTGGGCCTCTGTTACTCAACAACGTGGAAAATTTTACGGAACAATTTAGGTGTGAAGCCTTTTAAAATGCAGCTGGTGCAAGAATTGCAGCCGAACGACCCACTGCAACGCAGAATGTTTGGTGAATGGGCTCTTGGAAAGTTGGCCGAAGATCCATTTCCAAATTGTGTTCCGCGACGAAGCTTATTTTTGGCTCAATGGACACGTAAATAAGCAGAATTGTCGATTTTGGAGTGAAGATCAGCCAAAAGCATTGCAAAAGCTACTAATGCATGGATTTATTGGTTGGTGGCATCATTGTACCGTACTTCTTCAAAGCTGGTGAGATGATATCCAACATTTTTTTGCCCAAAATGCAAGAGATTGACTTGCTTGACACGTGGTTTCAACAAAACGGTGCAACATGACACACAGTACGCGTAACTATGGACTTATTAAGAGGCGAGTTCGGTGAACATTTTATTACACGTTCCGGACCGGTCAATTGGCCCCCTAGATCATGCGATTTAACGCCTTTAGACTATTTTTTTGAGTCTATGTTAAAGCTCATGTCTATACAGACAAGCCTGTTTCAATTAACGCATTGGAAGACAACATTGCCGCATTTATTTGTGAGATACCAGCCGAAATGTTGGAAAGAGTATGCCAAAATTGGACTAAGCGAATGGATCATTTGAAACACAGTCGCGGTCAACATTTGCATGAAATAATCTTCAAACATTAAATTATATAAACCGTATTATCGATTCAAATAAAGATTTCATGCAGTTTTTCTGAATTTCATAGGTTTTTTTTGAAAAATTTTCTTATAGCTTTTAAAAAAATCACCCTTTAGTATTGTTCCCCCCTAATTTTTACTTGTTTTAGGTTCTCTGATTACGCCTCTACCTAAACAAATAAATTGATTTGTAAGCCGAGCATATTGTTCTATGTACACCAATGTGTGTCTGTCCTATAAGGAAAAAAAAGCCCACGTAAATATACTAGAGTATACACACACATTCACTGAGGAGAGTTTCATAAAAAAAGTAAAAATCGTAATGTCCTCGTGCAAGTATTGGTGGGATGGTTGCAGTCCTTATGTCCTCTCTGTAGTGGGTGCTGCAACACCAATTTTCTACGTGTTGTTGCCATTGATATTGTTCGACTTCGAGCAGCAGTCGAAGTGCGACAAAAAAGTCTCTTTCAAACTGAAAACTGTAGACTGCAACTGAAACTGAAACTTTAATAAAAATCCTCATAATTCATGTGCAAATTAAATTTCAAAGTTTTGTTGTTGATTTTTATGGCATTTTTTACTTTGCTTTGTAGGTGTTTTCGTTTCTGTTTTTTATTGTATTTATCGTTGGGCAAGTTGAATTTGCTTTTCGGCTGTTTTGCTAAGGCTGAGTAAGCACTATGGATCGACAATTTCTGTGCAATTTTAATTGGTTTTCTTAAGTCATATGGGATCGTTTCTAATTTATAAAAGTTCGTTTCGGTCAAAGCAGTTGTGCTGTCGTAAAAATAAATTCAAGACAATGCCACCAATTGTACCTGTGGCGTCACGACAGGCTGCTATGGGCGCTAAAGTGAGCTTCGGTAACGCAGCCCTGCATGGGTTTTCCAAATAAGATGGCTCCAGGTGTTTTTGAAGGCACCAATTGTTTTTGAAGGATCCAATTGGGGCGGTAACAATTTTCGAGTAAATCCGATTAATTTTTATAAACCTCGATCGCCATATAGGATCCGCCATTTTGAATTTTTTTAATCTGAATAAAGATCTGTAATCAGCGACACCAAAAACTCCTGAGTAACAATTTCAAGTAAATCCGATTAATTGTTACAAACCTCAACCGCCATTTTGGATCCCCCATTTCGAATTTTTTTAAATCTGTAACCAGCGACCCCTACAACCCTTCCGTAATGTGTTTATTTTCTCTTGCTCCCTTTGACGTAAACCTACTTCTTTCTTTAAGGGTGCATGAGCCCATATTTTAAAGAGTAAAGATCAATCGTGAGTGTTTAGCTCAACAATTTTTCAAAAATGGCCAAAACGCTAATTTTAGGGGCATCAGCACCCTTTTTCTTGAAAACTTGATGTTTTTGAACCCAGATGTGCCTTCGGAAACATCTTCAGCCATCTTATTTGCAAAAAAGTCCAAATTTGCAGGGCTGTGTAATGAAAGCTGTAGTCGCCGTAGACATCAAAATTGAAAAAAAAAAATTATTTCTTAAACTCTGAGAGTAAATAAACCTGCCATGAAAAAGTTTCTCAAAAATCTACCGGTCGGGGCAGATTTGCTTTGCAACGAAATTTAGTAACAAAAATGAATGTGGCAACCAGGAAGAAGAATTATTTTGTGGGATATGGATGTGATAAGAACGGATGTTGAAACATGAGTAGGAGTTCTTAGTTTCGGAATGGAGTATTCTGAGTCCATGCGGGTACCTTTTAAATGAAAGTCTATCACATCAACATTATTTGGAA
The DNA here is from genome assembly GCA_014635995.1 of Sarcophaga peregrina. Lineage (NCBI taxonomy): Eukaryota > Metazoa > Arthropoda > Insecta > Diptera > Sarcophagidae > Sarcophaga > Sarcophaga peregrina. Next base: position 18,884,282 of record CM025789.1, read on the forward strand.
GTCGACATAGTTTAGTAGGTAGTGTGTTGGCTTATTAGACCTGAGGCCAGGGTTAAAACGCCAGGCCAAGTATTTCCAACAAAATGAAAAACAAAAAAATATTTTTTCGGCGCCTTCCTCTCAGCAGATTTCTAGCAAAATCTCTGAGAGTAAATAAAATTGCCATGAATAGCTTATCAATCGTTCGCAATCGACTTTAGGTTGTAGGTCCCGCAACTTATGTATAAAATTAACGCTCACAACATAAATGGTGCGAGAAGCTAGGTCGTAATCCTGACTAAAGTCTTGTATCAATTCGTATTCGATAGGCAGACAGGATTTGTAGCCACGCTAACTGACACTCAGACCATCATTCGATTACTATTGTCTTGTGGAATTAAATCGAAGATAGTATAGGGGCAGCTGAAGCGTTTAGGTAAGGAAATTAAGGTTAACTTCTGCTTATTCCTACATCATGTGAGAATTCTCGATACTAAGCACGCAGATGAGCTTGCTAGCAGGTAAATTTCTGGTAGGACCCTTCTACAGAGTGTGAGCGGGTTTGGCTAAGCATGCCTAACGAATTTAAAGATAAAGATACACATTGGGTGCCCCTGTTTTCTTCTCCAAAGATGAAAGTAAATTGAGCTTTTAAGAAAATGACCCAGGCTAGACGGCACAGGGAATATATTTATCGTATAACGGCAGTAGATATGTTGGTCTGGCAAGATGGCATAGGCAATCTTTCTTTGCAATTACACTAAATATCAGACGGCTACCCTAAACCCAACATAGATTTTCGGTTTTTACAAGGATAAGTTATCAACTGTGTACCCGGAGGTCTAATTGACCCATTGTACAAGGTCCTAGCTTCTCACACTACTCGTGGTGTGTGCTTTAATTTTTATACATGAGTGGCGGGACCTGCAGTTTAAAGTCGACTCCGAACGACAGATTTTTTTGAGAAGCTTTTCATGGCAATCATGGCAGAGTTTTTGTCAGAAATCTGCTGAGAGGAAATCGTCGAAGATATATTTTCATATTTTCGTTTTGATGCCTCGTCTAGGATACGAACCCGGGCTTTTTGTCTAATAAGCCAACACACTACCTACTAGACTACGGCGACTATAAGGATTATCAAGCGTAATTTCCTTATGGCGTTTAGGGCATTACTGTTCACTGTCTCATACTTGCGAAGCCACTTTTACAACACAATTCTTGAAGCAGTTGCTTTAACATCTCAGAGTGCGGGACTATGATCTTGCTCCTCTCTTATAGTACAGGATAAGTATTCTCTCGGCAACTTAATTAAGCTAGGAAAAGTTGGAACGCGGAGATGTTTTGTTTTTTTGCAAAATCAGTTCATAGGTTGGAGTGGTTCTGATGTCAAAGCTCACTTAAGTGAGCATAAGTGGGGTAGTTACCACCGAACTTATAGAAGAAAATGTTAAGCGCAGAGGCTGGAATTAGTTCATACAGCTGGAGTCATAATTGGAAGTACATTACAACTCTTTAAAGATAATTTTCCTGGGAACACAATCTCACCGGATAATTTTAGTTTTTATTGAGGGTCGAGAAGTCGTCGTGGTCTAGTAGGTAGTGTGTTGGCTTATTAGACATAAAAGCCAGGGTTCGAGTCCCAGGCCAGACATCAAAATAAAATACAAAAAGAAAGTATTTTTTCGGCGATTTCTTCTCAGCAGATTTCTGACAAAAACTCTGAGAGTAAATAAAATTGTCATGAAAAGTTTCTCATAAAATCTGTCGTTCGGAGTCGACTTTCAACTGTATATCCCGCTAGTCATGTGTAAAATTAACACACACAACATAAGTGGTGTGAGAAACTGGGTCAATAGTCCTGACTGATGGGTTCTAATGACCAATTATGTACGTATATATGTATGTATGTATGTATTAGGGATGCCAAACGGGATCGATTTTTAAAAATCCCGGTATTCAGAATTTTGTAAATCCCGATCCCGAAATCCCGGGATAATTCGGGATAAATCGGGAACCAAAAATACCGAAAAATCACAGGAAAAATCGTGATTTTCTCACGTTGAAAAAACACTTCTCCCAATCAACATTTGTTGGTAAAATAGTTCCAAGATAGCTGTATGCAGCTTTAAGTATTAACCTCTACCACCTCCTGGTATAAATAAATCTATTTCTTTGGACAGTTGAGTATCTAAATCAGTTACCCTTCTAATTCGTTTTATAGGACTTTTGCATCCTTCGATGCCATCAAATAATTTTTTATCACTGGAAGTAGGGTTTTTCTCATCTAAGATGCTATTATCGAAGTCAAGTGATATAGAATTTTTTTTTTTCAGCACCTTTTGTAGGGTCAAAATACAAATGAATTCACAATCCCGAAAATTCCCGGGACAAGTTTTAAAAATCCCGGGATTCGGGATTCACAAAACGAAAGCTTGGCAATGAGTGAGTAGGCAAGCTTGCAAGGTGGCTTAATAAAGGGAAGCTAAAGAATATAAAGAAAGTCAAATCTCATACAAAGTGTTCTTAAGGCAATCAAAACTTTTGTTAAGAAACTCCAATAACAGGAGATTTGAATTCCTTTAGGCTTAGAGTACATTTATTCAGAATGGGAGTTGTCTCGAGTACAACTTAAGGGATTTTGTGATGATGTAAATGAATTGTTAGAACACATGCTTGAAATCAGTGGTCCACAATGCATCCTGGAAGGAAAGTTTGTAATGTAGACTCCAGACGCCTTTGCTGAACAATTTCATCTTTACTTCGGGCGGAATTTTGAGCTTTGGCATCAGAACTACCACTCCAACCCATTAACTGATTTAGCAAAAAAAAAATATTGTTCGCGTTCCAACTTTCAAGACGAATAAATACTTATCCTGTTCAATAAGAGAGAAACAATGATCATAATAAGTTGTCTCGAGTCCAACTTAAGGATTTTTTGATGATGAAAGAAAATACCTAAGTTTGTATGAAGCGCTAGGCAGGGAATTATCATTGTTAAGCAACATTTTGAAATTGATCAGAGCAATAACTTTAGAAGCGACATTACAGGGATACTTTATAAAAAATGGGGGGAGTAGTACTGCAGAACTAAGGCAACTTTTCACGACGATAATAAAAATAATAATAATGATAATCTCATAACACGTTCTCTGAGACTTTATTGGCTAACAAGACTATCTTGTTTGTTTTTTATCTTGCAGAAACCCACTGTTTTGATTTGGATTTCACAGTAACATACAGAAATGAATCCGACTTCAGACATATACATACGTAAATGGTCATTACAACCCTTGACCTAGCTTCTCACACCACTTATGTATGTTCGTTTATAGTTTACAGTTTAAAGTCAACTTCGAACGACAGATTTTTTTTCTTTTTTGTTTGAGAAAGTTTTCAAACCAATTTTATTTACTCTCGGACCTTTTGCCAGTCGTCAAAAAAATATTTCTTTCATATTTCGTTTCATTTCGGAAACGTTTGACATGTGCTTTGAACCGAGGCCTCATTTTAATAAGCCAACACACTACCTACTAGACTATGGTGACTTGTTGACACTCAGAGGAATAGGCTTGGTGGCTACATTATACGGATATTCTATAATTTTTAAGGGCATCATATATAGATCGGAGTACTAAGACACGTTCTAATGACGACTAAGACTTTTGTACCTGAAAAATTTACTTTGTCTATTCCTTATTTCCGAGGAATCCATTATTTTGGCTGATGTTCTGTCTATAGCGCATAGTGACTTTAATTCTTGGCTAATTGGCCATGAATTTTTTGAGGCTTTTCCTTAAGATATCATTGACGGAAAATATTTACAACAACGAAAGCAAAATAAAATTTTCCTAATAAAAGAACTGGATACGGGATTTCGGGATTCAGAATTTCCCGATTGGCATCCCTAGTATGTATTGAGGGTCGATGGCGATTAAATGTTGATTTTTTGCTTCTCTGACAGTTGGTTCCATGTAACGTCATATTTTCGAGCTCCAATATTATTTTGGACCTAACCTAGATACTATTTCGTTTTTTTTTCATTTTGTTTTATTATGGAAAATAAACATTAACTGGCCCATAGTGCATTGCATAATATTTAATATTGAAAAAGTCTCTTTTGTTTTGTTTTTTTTATTAATTTTCTCTTTAATTTATGGCAATAATTTTATTGTTTTATTGTGCAGCAAAGAGAACAAAACAAAATCCCACTAATTTTCAAAGTCTACTGTAGGCTAATGTAGGCTGCTGTTGTTGCTGTTGCTGTTGCTTGGTTACTGGTGGTGCTGCATGTGTGCCTATTTGCCACAATATTGTTTTGTTTAATTGCTGCCACCAATTTGTTCATTTTAATTTATTTTTGCTTAAATTTTCCTTTTCTTAGCGCCATGATTTTCGGTCGCTTTTAGAAAGTCTGACATGCAGTTTTGCCTTAAAAATTAATTTCGAAAATTTATAACTTTTGTGTTGCATAGTTTTAGGAAATTCGCTTAAGGATGCAAGGAGAGAGAGAGAGAGCGAATGAGTGAGAGTTGGTTTATGCCACAACAAAAATATCAACATCCTTAAGAGTTTTGGTTTTCATGTTGTTGTTGTTGTTGTTGCTGATGGTTTTTTATTCAAATTTTTCTTGTTTTTCTCTTCTTTCCTTTTCTTTCTTTGTGTTGGTTTAAGTTTCTCTTTGTGTTGCTATTGCCATACGGCACAGCTGTTATTGCATGTTTGATGTGACTTCTATGTATGCATGTAGATGCTGTGCTGCTTATTGACCTTAGAAAATTGTTGTTTTTATTCTGAAGTTGTTGCTGTTGTTGTTGTACTGAAGTTTACATACTTTGTTCGTATTCATTGTGACTGTAAGAGACAGAGTGAGAGAGTGAGAGTGAGATAGAGTCAGTGGCAGCCCTCAACATGTGCGGTTGCACATAAATTTGTAACATTTTATACTTAAAGTTGCAACTCCTGCTGCTGCTGCTGCTGCTCCTATTGCTACACTTCGTTCTGTTCCTGCTGCTGTTGTGTTTGTAATTCCCTTCAAGTTTGTTGTACACACAGTAAAACTACGATGAGTTAAAGTGTGTGCACTTGTTTCTCTCTCGTATATGGTCGGTCGCCTGGTTGTATGCTTTCAGTTTATAGATTCTATACACACATACACAAACACAAACCCATACAAACGAACATATTTAAGCATAAACTTTGTATATGTGACCCATATGTTACAAAATAATGCGTCCGGAATTAGTTGAGATTTTCTACAAAACAAAAAAAAACGGAACAAAATGGCGAACTTTGTAATCATTTTTGTTTTATTTTGTAAATCATTATCATCTAGAGGAATTTAAATGTTCCACAATGAAATTTTGTTGCAACATTTAATAAAAAAACTTTATTTCCGACCATATTCTTCGTATCCCTTAGAAAGCATAGCTTATTTGATAAGACCTATGACGTCATTGAACAATAACTATTGGCTGGCCGTTCTCAATCATTCTGATAGTTTTATGAGGCTCTGTAAGTCTGCTACTTACTTAATTGGCCATTATCAAACCAATTAACGGATTTCGGCCTGTCGTAACCGATCCTTACTCGCTCTTCGGCTTCTAGCGTGCCTACGCCTACGTTGGTCACTCCAATTGATGAAGAATTTCTTCGATTTCGTCCTTCTAAGTCCTAATAAGGTCGTCTTCGCCGACGTCTGCTAATCTCTGCATCAAATACTCGCCTCGCCGGAACAACCTTCTTCATTTGAACTACATGGCCAAGCCAGCTTAGTCACATAGATACATAATTGGTCGTTACAAGCGTTCAGTCAGGATTGGGACCTAACTTCTCACACCACTTATGTTGTGTGCGTTAATTTTATACATGAGTTGGCGGGACCTACTGTTTAAAGTCGACTCCGAACGATAGATATTTGGGAAGCTTTTCATGGCAATTTTATTTACTTTCCGAGTTTTTGCCAAAAATCTGCTGAAAGGAAGTCGCCGAAGAAATATTTTGCCTGATCTGGGATGCGAACCCGTGCTTTACTGTCTAATAAACACACTACCAACTAGACTACGGTTGTTAATTCACTGCACAACGTCTATGTGGAGTTCTATTGAGGATCTCATACAGTTCACCTCTTGAATCGAATGCGTAAATCATCGTCAACTCGCACTGGAGCAAAGATCTTACGTAGGAATTTACTCTCGAATTCTTTCAAGGATCTGTGCTTAATAGGATCCATGCCTCGGCATCATAAAGAAGCACGAGGACGATGGGCGTCTTGTAGTTTTGTTGTACAAGAGAAGTTTCTGTTACTCAATTGCTTATTGAGGTCATACTAGCACCTGTTGGCAAGAGTAATCCTGCGCTTAATCTCCAAACTGACGTAATTTTTAATGCTAAAGACAGAGCCAAGACAAATTCCTTGATTGTATCAAAAGTATAGATATCGGCCTTAATCTGAGAATCAATGTTCCGCACGTCTGTAGTTGTCGATAACATGTACTTCGTTTTGCCCTCATTTACTGCCAGACCCATTTTAGTAGACTTCCGTTCTATAGCACTAAAGGCAGCAGTAACATCTCACTTGGCATGTCCTGTGATATCAATGTCGTTAGCGTATGGAAGCAAGTGCCAACCATTGCAATTTACTCCGCAGAACACTCTCCCTGATGAAGTTAAAGAGGTTGCATGCTAAGGGATCCCCTTGTTTGAAACCTCACACGGTATTAAAAGATTCGGAGAGGCCGATTTTTACCTTGACGGAGCTAGTGGAATTGCTTAACCTCACTCTACGTAGACTTATTAGCTTCGCAGGTATACGGAGGTCAGACATTGCGGCAAAAACACTATTCCTTATGGGGCTGTCGATGGCTACCTTGTAGTGGACAAAAAGATGGTGTGTGTCGACTTGTTTTTCTTGGGTCTCCATCAGGATTTGACCTAGTCTGAATATCTGGTCGATGGTGGACTTTCCAGGTCTGAAACTGCACTGATAAGATTTAATCAGTGTTTTGGCGAATGGCTTCAGTCATACAGTATGCCCGTAAGAATCTTATATGGGATAGGGAGAAGGCTTGTACCTTTGAAGTTGGCGCATATCGTCGGATCTCCCTTCTGCTGAGTGCCCAAGAATGCTGCCTCGCCATTACAGTTTCTGCAAACATTGTTGTGAGTTATTCCCAGCCTCCAGACATTGGGGTGACCATAGGGGTTCTACAAGTATTCAATTATTATTTCATCTTTTTTCTCTTATCATTCCTCCCTTTTTTATGCAAATAAATCGATCTGTCAACACAGTGTTGCCTATCCGCAGGCCTCTTAGCTTGTCAAATATTGTAATTAATTTTTTTTAACATTCTTTTTGTTGTTGTTGTTGTTTCTTTTTACAAATACAAGTGAATTTATATCATACAGTTGCAAAGGTTAAGTAGTCAGACAACAAATTTAAAATTCTTATTTACGTGTGCATTGTTTTCCTGTTACAATAACAACAGCAACAGACAACAACAGGCAACAAAAAGTGCAGCCACTAAATTAAAGTGAAAGACTAGAGTAGACAGTTTTAAATGCCATTTTTTAATGGCATAACAATTGCAACAACAACAACAACAACATAAACCAGTCAATATTAACAAATAAATAATCGATCGAAGGGACAACAACGATGGCCAATCGAATGGAAACATTGACAAGCATTTCCGAAACACAAAAAAAAAAAAACAGAAAAATCAAGAGAAACATGTTAAATGCCATCGTAAACATATTGTTTCCAAATAAAACAAAAAAAAAGAAGAAATTTAAATTATAAAAATTTAATTGTTTTTACAATAAAATATTCGAATTTTAAAAAAAATAATAAATGACATGAGCAGCTATGGATTTAATCGCCAGCGATTTTTTTCCTCGCAAGGTTACGTCACCGTACAGAGTTCTCTTGGGGCCCTGTAGGGCCCTCATCAACATCAATACTTATTACTTTCTTTGCCATGTAATTATAGCTCCTGGTTGGTATCTCTCCACCATCACAAAGGCTCTTGTACTTGAACTTGTCAATTTTTTTATATTATCCTTGGCTAGAGGTAGTGTGTTGGCTAGTAGGTAATGTGTTTGCTTATTAGACGAAAGGCCCAAGTTCGAATCCCAGGTCAGACATCAAAACGAAAAATATGAAACTATTTTTTCGGCGACTTCCTCTCAGCAGATTTCTGGCAAAAAATCTGAAAGTAAAAATTTGCCATGAAAAGTTTTTCAAAAAATCTGTCGTTCGGAGTCGACTTTAAATCTGTAGGTCCTACCACTCGTGTATAAAATTAACGCACACAACACGAGTGGTGTGAGAAGCTAGGACGTTGTACAATAGATCAATTAGACCTCCGTGTACTGTACTTGGCACAGTTGATAAGTACACGTCCTTTAATCTAACCTAACCTTTGGCTAGAAAAGTATCAATATCATGTAAGAATTCAAATAAATCTTCCGTACTAAAGGCTTTACCAAGTGCGTCAGCTTGAAGCTGCCTTCGTTGGGGAGCATACTCAGGAATCCAAAAAATAGGTCGTTGAATGTCTCTCCATATCCTCCAGAGATACCCAGCATTACGGATCATCTGGCGTATATTAGTAGTACGTGTGCGGCGACAACAGGCGCACCCTGGGAGGTCCGAGGCAAGAGAAGAGGCAATTGCTGATGAGAGTGGTTAGGTCGATTGCTCTATATGCAGCCTCTGTATGGGCCGAGGCCATGTACAAGAAGACATATAGGATGGGAGTGGATGCGGGCTACGGAAGATCTGTCCTCCTAGTAATTTCTGCCTTCCGCACAGTATCTATGGAAGCAGCCTTGGTGATTGCGGGGCTGACGTCGCTTCGAATATTAGTGGATGTAGAGAGTAGAAGACACTTATTAAATAGGCGAACGGGGCTAGTACACCCTGACCAGGCGACTAAATGGAAATATGACAAACTAGGTTGGTTTTAGTACGTATGCGTTTAGCAAGCACAGAGGAAGTCTTGCGGCGGGTCGTGCACATTGGTAGGACGGCCTACCAATGTCTTTTGAAGATTTCCAACCTTAAGCTCGTAAAGGCCAGTAGTCAGGATTACGACCTAGTTTCTCACGCCACTTATGTTGTTTTCGTTAATTTTATACGTGAGTGACGGGACCTACAGTTTAAAGTCGATTCCGAAAGACAGATTTTTGAGGAACTTTTTCTGACAACTTTTATTTTATTCTCAGAGTTTTTGCTTCTCTGAGAGGAAGTCGCCGTAGAAATATTTTTTTGTATTTCATTTGGATGTCAGCCGCCACATAACCAACTAAACTACCGACAACTTGCGATATACCGTATACGATATATTCTGATGCCGATTTTACATATATGGCGGCAATTTTTGTAGCTATATTTTTAGAGGTGTTCGTCTCAGTACCTATACTTTAAGTATCATAAAAAGGTTTTTGATTAGAATCAACACAACACAATTTGTAGCTTATTGGCGTAAATAAAACGCTCTATTGAAACTCTAGTTGCACTAAAATGCAAGAAATGTTTGTTCGCAGAATAAATAAACCTGGAAATGGGAGTTTGAAAAGCAATATTCGATTCTTGGAAAAGGTAAATTGAAACGAAAATATTGTTACGGAAGTGGAAAAATAATATACAAAAGCTCCAAAAATTAAACAATAAACAAAAGTATAGCAACAACATCAGTTTAAAAAAAATGTAAAAGATAAAAGATGTAAACAACCAACAACAAAGTGCAGTGAACAAAGAAGTAAACAAGCAAAAACAAAATGCATATAAGACGCACAAACAACAATAATGGAAACAAGTTGTTTACATTTTTCAATATTCTCCTTTGAGAGCATTCATTACACTGTTGATCCAGGGATATTAAAGGCAAGACAAAGCGAGCAATGATGGAGTTCGAATTAAATTAGTCGTGTGTGACGACGTCACGTTGGTCGTAGTAAGAATTCAACCAGTTATGTGTGAAGACACGATATCGAATTATAATTCAGTCAGTCTTATGTAGAGACAAGTTGCGAGTGCTGTGCTTACAAAAAAGTTGTGAACAAAGAAAAATAACTAACAAGTGTTGTTGCTTACAAAAAGGTTTTAAGCAGAGAAATATAACGAATAAGCACATATTGTGAAAGTTATCGTTGTAGACGTGGTATAAGTTCGAATAGTGGCACAAAAGTAGTGCGAATAATAAGAATTTTAATTAAATGTAAACAGAAATTTATTTTTTATTTTATTTACAATCTTCGAACTCATATTTTGGACGTTTTTAAAAGATAAAAACGTAACAAGATACCAGAGAGAGGTGAGAATAATGCCCTTGGATTTGAAAATTTTCAGATCGTTTCTTAAGGCTTTAACACTGGAAACACATTAAAACACACATTTAGATTTCCTATGTCCGTGTTTAAGAGATTAATAAGATTTTCTGTTTAGAAGAAGCTCAAGTGATTTTTTTCTCATACAACAAAATGCTGACCATGTATCCGATAAGTAAAGTAAAGTAAACAGCTCCCTCCCTGCCTGAATTAAATTTCGATATGGTTAAGACAAATGTGCCTCGCATAACCGCACAGAACGCAATGCCCAATAGTTACGCCTGCCCTTTCGACATTTGAGCCCATTTTTAGTGTGTCCTTTATCTAGTCTTGGCCAGATTTGATACGTTATCCTGCATGAACCACATTTACAAAATACATTACGACCTTTTAGTTAGGAATACGACCGATTTTCTTACAATACCCATGTTGTGTGTATTAATATCGTTCTTGAATGGCGGGATCTACGGTTTCATTTCTCTCCGAAATTAAATTTAATTTAAAACATTCTAAAAATTAATTCCAAGTAGAAAATAAAAATCTTAAACATTATTTCCCAAATTACATACAAAATTGGCCATTACAATCCTTCAGTCTAGGTTATTGACCTAGTTTCTTCTGTGTGTGTTAATTTTGTACATAAGGTGCGTGACCTACAGTTTAAAGTCGACCCCGAACGACAGATTTTTTTTGAGAAACTTTTCATGGAAGGTTTTTTTTTTTATTCTCAGAGTTTTTGCCAGAAATCTGCTGAGAGGAAAACGCCGAGGAAATACTTTTTGTATTTTGATTTGATGTCTGGCCTAAGGCTCGAAACCTGGCTTTACGGTTAATAAGCCAACACACTACCTACTAGACTACGGCGACTTCACGCATTTAGATTTCCTATGATTTAAGAGATTAATAAGACTTTCTGTGATTTCTTTCTTATGCTGACCATGTCCGCATAGTCCGATAAGTAAAGTAAAGCAAACAGTTTCCTCCTTGTCTGAAGTAAATTTCAATATGGCTAAGACAAATGTCTCGCATGACTGCACAGAACGCAATGTCCAATAATTACGCCTGCTCTTTTGACATTTGAGGCCACTTTTGGTGTGTCATTCATCTCGTCTTGATCGGATTTGGTTTACAATACACATTATAACCTTTTAGTTAGGATTACGACCGATTTTCTCACACCACCCATGTTGTGTATGTTAATTGTATCCCTGAGTGGCGGAACCTACGGTTTAATTTGTCTCCGAACATTTAATTTAAAATGTTCTTCCAAATTGAAAATATTTTGAAAAAATGTTAACAATATCCCAAATTAAATCGTAATTTAAAGGAAAAAAATTTCAATTTTTTTTCATTTTCTATTTATGATCACTCTTACCTCCACAAGTTAATAAAAATTAAGAAAAAATATAAAAGCCTTTGAAAATTAGCAATGAAAAGAAAACAATAATCAAACATAAAGAAATTTGCATTTATAGAGGGTGTTAATGGTACATAATCCCCCATCTCTTATAACAAAAATAAGTTTCCGATAAAAAAAGAGAGAGAAAAAAGTACAAACAAAGCCACAAAATAATTTAAATTGCAACAATTGAAATTTAAATTACCAATTTATTAACCGCGAACAGCAAATAAAATAGAAATTTTTATACCGCAAACACACATATACACCCACATACACAAATATGTGGAGAAATAAAACCAAAAAAAAAAATGAAACAGTATTACCACCACACTGTACATATAGCCGTCTAAGTTTGAAATAGTATCACACGGAAGTTTATAATTACGCATTTACAAAATACACATACACATGCACATGCACACATAACATATACACATACACGCGATATATCTCTCCCACACTGCTCGTTTTGCAGCTATCAGAAGACCGTAAACAAATATAAAAAACCACACAAAACAAACAAATGCTCTCGTAATTTCAATACAAATTACAAACCAATAAAATTACACATACAGACTCGTACTCCACACAATAAAAAATAATATAGCGAACAACAATAACAATAATAACAACAACAATAGCAACATTTGTTTAACAACATTGTGTAACACAAACCCACAATAACAGCGAATACCGACAGAAAAAAATATCGCCAAAAAACAAATTTTCAATAAAAACGTGTTTGTATTTGTAAAAATTACAAACAGGGAGAAATAACTTTATACCGTTATGTTCCTACCTACCAAAAAAATATCTTCATTCATACACATACTCCCACTCACACAATCTCACAATGCCTCTCCCTCTATAAGAAACACAGCCTCACAGTTTCTCAGCCTTTAAGCAAAAGGTGTTGTGGTGTGTTCTGGTGTGTTGTGTGTGGTGTGTTGCGTTGTATTGTATTGTGTTGTGTTGTGCTTAGTCGTCGGCCATAACATTCGCCGCGAATGTTCTCTCGTACGGAAGTCATGTTTATAAATAAAAATTAAAATTCCATTGATTAGAAAATTGTTAATGCATTGAATTTGTACTTGTATTGGTATTGGTATTAGTAATGGTACTCGTACTGATACTGGTATTGGCACTTTTGCTTTAGGTACTATTACTGCTATTGTTACTGATACTGTTGTTGTTATTGTTATACGAGATGTACATAAATTTATTTACACCGCATAGAACTTACTAATACACTTATACACATACATACACACTTGTCATGGTGGTACACCATTTGTATGTATATCAACCAATACATAGAAATATTTTTTTTGTTTTTTTTTTCCTTTAATTTTTTTCATGTTGGGCAAAGGAAACAACGTTTTTTGGAAATTGGATTGAAATGTAAAAAAAAAGAACAACAACAACAACAATCGTTTTTAAAAGTTTCAAATTCTAACGGTGTTTCGTAGAAAGGAAGTAAGGAAGGATATTAAAAAATATACACGCACACGTACACAACCACAAATGAAAAAATAACGCTAGAAAAACAGAATCAAAAGCCACCATCTTTAATTTGCATAAATTTATAACGATTGTAAGAGAGAAAGAGAGCGAGATAGCGAGAGAATTTTAAAATATGAAGTTATTGGTGTGTGTGAGTGTGTTTTTTTTTTTCGTTAATCCAGTAAGAGAACGTATTGGTAATTGTTTGCAATGCACTGGAAGAATTTTTTGAAAATAACTTACGTTGTACAAGGTGGCTGATATGTATTGCAGCCAACTTCAGGTTGTTATCATTTGTAAACCGCTCGTCTGACAGCTGACAGATTTATTCCAGTGACAGTTCATTTTATTGTTTAGAAGCTTACACAAGCATTTTGATCTATTGCATTCAGAAAAAAAAAGTTATTCGTGATGGAATTCAAGTGTGATAGTGCGATTGCTTTCTATTTGGCTGGAAAACGCCAAGTGGCTATCGGTAGAGCCCTCCAGCATTTAAATGTAAAGAAATCTTTTGTTTCTCGTACCATTGCTCGTTATCGTGATACTGGCAGTGATGCTTCGCGTCCAAAAAGAGGACGAAAAAAAACGGTAGCAATACCAGAAATGATCCGAAACGTGAAGGCGAGATTTGATCGAAATCCACGCCGCAGAGGTAGAAAAATTAATCGTGAGTTGACCACATCGCAAGAACCGATGCAACACGTATAGGAAAATAAGCTTCGGCTAAAGCCATTGAAGTTCCAAAAAGTGCAAGCGCTGACCAATGGACAAAAAAAAGTTAGACTGGAAAGCGCCAAAGAGTTATTTCGCTTTCACGAAAGTGGCCAATTACCGAATTTGGTTTTCTCTGATGAGAAGCCGTTCCAAATTGAGCCGTTTGTGAACAAACAAAATGATCGGGTTTATTTGCCAAAGAGGTCAGCAGAAAATTTACACCTGCAATTGGCCACCAGAACTTAAGCGCCGCAGATGGTAATGGTCGTAGCGGACGATGGTCGCTCCCCGCTCGTATTCATCGACCGTGGGGTGAAAATAAATGCCGAATATTATCGGGAAAATGTCTTAAAGACAGTATTGAAGCCCTGGGCAGACAAACATTTCGGCTGCAAACCATGGACATTCCAATAGCATTCAGCACCACCGCACTTAGCACGCGTCAACCAAGAATGCCTTAAAAAGGATGTTCCTCGCTTCACTTCTACCGGACAATGGCCACCAAAATCTCCGGATCTCAATCCGTTGGACTTTGACGTCTGGGGCATCTCTAAGTATCGATCATCTCAAGACGCCACTTCGCCGGGAATGGGCAAAAATACCGCAGAGCCACTTTTGTGCAGCCTGTGATGGCTTTGTCGGCCGTTTGAAGGTCATAATTCGTACCAAAGGTGGCCAATTCGAACAAATCTAAAGTGATTCTAAAATTTAATGTTATTTCCAATATTTTTTGCTTTTGAACAATAAAGTAAAAAAAAATTACAAAAATATATCGCTTTACTTTGTTGCATTATATATCAGCCACCATGTATATTAAGTAGTATGTCGGCTTATAAGATATAAGGCCTCTGTTCAAACACCAGGTCAGACAGGTTAACGTCTATTGATGCTTTCTCGATTAGTGTACTATCGTACTCGTGTGCACGTTATTATGATTTAGTATTGTCACCATTGTTCCAGCAAAACAAAATATGAAAAAAAATATTTCTGCGGCGACTGCCTCTCACCAGGCTTCTAGCAGGAACTCGGGTTGTAAAAAAATTACAATAAAAAAATTTCGCAAACATTTATAATTCTGAGTGGACTTTAAACTATAGGACCCACCACCCATGTAGATGTAAAATTAACACACACAACATAAGTCTTGTAACAGCGCTGTGAGATAACAGCGGAGGCTATAAACTGTAACAGCATGACAGTTTGAAATCATTTGAAAACATGCTGGCTACTCAAGAAACTTAGTATAAATGACAGTCGAGATAATTTTTAGGAATCTTAGACGGATTACGATTAACTTTTCTAGGTCGATATTTAAAAGAAACTTGGAATATTTGATTTGTATACTCCCTATGATATAGACGACTTGAATACGTAGTTTTTTAAAGGGTTGATAGTATATTTGAAAACTTCTCGTTTTTATTTTGTTCCTCTGGAAGACCTAACTACAATAATGAACTGGTTTAGTGGAATAGAAAATTAAAATCGAGCAAACAACTATTCTGACCATATGAGGACGACCTGATTAGACCGTAAAGGCGCTTTCAAGCACTTTATGCCATCAGTGCTTTTTTCTTTGTTAGCCATTTCACGAAAAATGTATTTATTTTGTTCCTAGTCTTAGAAATTTCTATATTAAAACTATGCTTTTTTGTGAGTGTATTTGAAATAATTTCTACCGCGTTATTGCCAAAAAAAAAAGAAGAAAAATTATGAATATCCGGTTTTTGCTGTTGTGGTGCAAATAAAGTTTTTTATTTTCGCTCTATTTTTAAGAATTTCTAACCAGCGAGATTAATTTATTATAATAAACCGAATAAAAACCGAATAAAAACCAAAAATTGCAAAACACAAACACAAATCATACGTACGAAATTAAAAATTATTGTGTTGTATTCGTGTGGTGGCTTCACATTTTTATTTTCCAATACATTCAATCAATACACATTCAATTGGTTAATAATTTATAAATTAAAGAAGAAGAGAAGAAGAAAAATTTGATTTATTTTTTAACAAATAAATTACATAGAACAACAACAACAGTTTTCTCACCAATATGAGAAATTATTTTGGCAAAGGCATGGAAATGGCTGTCCTCTCTACATTCTCTATTCCTTTCCAAAATTTTGTTCTCGATTTCATTTCATTTCTTATATTTTTTTACATCGGGTGATTTTTTTTAGCTATTATCTGTTTGGCAACACTGGTTTAAACAGCTTACGCAGGTTTCGTGTTTTGTTTCACTGTCAAACATCTTCAGTTTGGTCTATAATTTAACCATAACGCGTTTTACAAACGAACAACGCCTGCAAATCATTGAATTTTATTATCAGAATGCGGGCTCTGTTAAGAAAGTTCATCGCACACTTCTTCCATTTTTTAGGCAGTTTAATCGACCCACTGAAGCATCTATTCGGGCTATTATGATTAAATTTCTCATCAAATTTTCAATGTTGGACAGTAAACCACCAACACGCTTACGCTTACGTAGAGTGCGAACTGAAGAAAATATCGCAGCTGTATCGGCCAGTGTTAATGATGACCATCAATAATCGATTCCTTGCCCTTCGCAGCAATTGGACCTCTGTTACTCAACAACGTGGAAAATTTTGCGGAAGAATTTAGATGTGAAGCCTTTCAAAATACAGCTGGTGTAAGAATTGAAGCGAACGATCTACCGCAATGTTTGTTGAATGGGCTCTTGGAGAGTTCGCCGAAGATCCACTTCTTTATCGAAAAATTGTGTTCAGCGACGAAGCTCATTATTGGGCTCAATGGACACGTAAATAAGCAGAATTATCGATTTCGGAGTAAAGATCAGCCAGAAAGCAATGCAAAAGCCAACCATTGCATCAGAAAAAGTATCAGTTTGGTGAGGGTTTTGGGCTGATGGTATTCTTCAAAGATGCTGCGAATCGTAACGTAACTGTGAATGGTGAGCGCAACCGTGAGATGATATCCAACTTTTGTTTTGCCCAAAATGCAAGAGCTTGACTTGCATGACATGTGGTTTCAACAAGACTTGCACCACATGCCATAGAGCATGACTAACAATGGACTCATTTGGAGGCGAGTTCGGTGAACATTTTATTTCACTTTTGGGTCCGGTCAATTGACCGCCTAGATCGTGCGATATAACGCCTTTAGACTATTTTTTGTGGGGCTATGTTAAAGCTCTTGTCTATACAGGCAAGCCTGTTTCAATTGACGCATTGGAAGACAACATTGAAGCATTATTCGTGAGATATCGGCCGAAATGTTGGAAAGAGTATGCCAAAATTGGTCAATCCAGAAATTTGTGCGTGAAGTCCAAAAAAAAAAACCGGTTTTTGTCAAATAAAAAAAGTTTGGAGGGTTTGAGAAATATAAAAAAAATATTTTTGAGATCTAATCAACAAAACTCACAGCCTACACTATGTCATTAGCCGGTTGTATTTAATTTTTTTATTTAATCGTAGAGTGTAATTCGTTTTACCCGTCCACTGAACGAATATGGTTGTTTATACGCGTTTCCGCTTCGCTAAGTCAGCCTACAATCGACTGAAGATTACAAAAGATATCGATTTAGGCAAAAAAAAAAAAAACCATCTTTTCAGATGAAGCTCACTTTGATCTTGGGGGGTATGTAAACAAGCAAAATTGTCGCATTTGGGGCACAGAAAACCCGTACGCATACATTGAAAAGCCGATGCACTCAAAACGCGTCACTGTTTGGTGCGGATTTTGGTCCAGAGACATAATTGGGATATTTTTCTTGGAAATTGAGCATGCAGTGGCTGGTTACAGTCAATGGCGATCGTTATCGGGCCATGTTGACTTACTTAAATAATTGGGCATAACAACCCGATTAACGGATTTCGACCTGCCGCAACACATCCTACGCCTACGCCAATTGGTCACACCAATCGATTGGTCCTTCCAACGGATACAAGGTCATCCTCTTCGCCGACTTCCGCAGATCTCCGCAATCAAACACTCGTCTCGCCGGAGCATCCTCCTCCATTCGAACGACATAACCGAGCCAGCGCAGCCGCTGGATATTAATACGTTGCACAACGTCCATGTCGTTGAGAAGCTCATACAGCTCACTGTTGAATCTGATGCGCTATCATCACCAACTCGCACTGGACCGGAGATCTTACGTAGGACTTTTCTCTCGAATACTCTCAAGGCTGCTGCATCAGTTCTAAATAGTGTCCATGCTTCTGCGCCATAGAGAAGCACGGGTAGGATGAGCGTCTTGTAGAGTATTAATTTCGTCTTGCCAGAGAGGTCTCTGCTACTCAATTGCCTATTGAGAAAATAATAGCACCTGTTGGCAAGAGTAATCCTGCGCTTGATCTCCAGACTGACATCATTTTCGGTGGTAACGGCGGAGCCAAGACAATTAAATTCCTTGACTGCATCAAAAGTATAGTTATCGGCCGTAATTGGAGAATCAATACGCCGCACGGCTCTACTTGTCGATAACATATACTTCGTTTTGCCATGTTGAACGAATTTTTATTCACAAAAATTGAAGAGGCGGATATTGGCAACATTTGGTTTCAACAGGACGGCACTATGTGCCCTACAGCCGAAGCTACATTCGGTGTTTTGCGACCTGTTTTTGAAGATCGCATTATCAGCCTCAAAGCTAATGTCGTTTGGCCACCTCGGAGCTGCGTTTGGACACATTTTGACTATTATTTGTGGGGTGCCGACAAGCCAGAGACAATTAACGCTTTAAAAGACAATATTCTTGAAGCCATTGGCGAAATACAGTGGCACACAATCGCTAATGTGCTTAAAA
>CM025789.1:18903497-18945464 GCA_014635995.1 Sarcophaga peregrina
TAATGTAATGTTTTCTTAAGATTACTTAACAAAAAAATTATAAAAATTAACTTCATATTGGATAAAAATACCAGGCGATTTTTTTTAAATATCATCTGGTAGCCCTATAAATAAATTATCAGCGCTCTCAATTTATACAGGACATAAAATGCAATACTCTCCACCACCGGCAAGTGCGAATTATTTAGAATAAAACATACCATCATCCTTTTAGAGGGCGAAACATTTTTAAGAAACAAACGCAAAATTGCATTTTGCCTTAATAAAATGCACATTTTTTGGTAGAAAAGAAAATACCATAAGAGTGCCATATTTTTGTTGCACTCTTCACACAACTCTCCTTTATACTGTTGTTGGTTGACGAGTGCAGTTGTTTTTTTGTACTCTATCTTTGCTTCACACATTAATTTATATTTGCAGCTACAATCAATATTCGGTCTTGGGAAAAGTGCAATAATAGGCAATTTTATATGTCTTGTGCACAAAAACAAAGCCCGTCGTTGCCACTGCGTTTAATTAATTAAGTAGTGTTATCGATATTGCTTCGGTACTGCCATATTTAAAAAAAGTTATTTTTTTTTATCATTAGGTTGTAACAACGAAAATAACTTAAAGGTGACTT
Organism: Sarcophaga peregrina; assembly: GCA_014635995.1. Classification (NCBI taxonomy): domain Eukaryota; kingdom Metazoa; phylum Arthropoda; class Insecta; order Diptera; family Sarcophagidae; genus Sarcophaga; species Sarcophaga peregrina. Next base: position 18,904,120 of record CM025789.1, read on the forward strand.
TAAAATTCACATTGGCTAAAGTTAGCTTTAACTAAAGCCAAGTTTAACGGCAAATTGCAATAATAATTATGCTATGAAAAGTTTCTTAAAAATCTGTTGTTTGGAATCGATATTAAATTGTGGGATTTGCCGCTCATGTGTAAAATTAACACACACAGTATAAGTGGTGGGAGAAACTAGGGCGCAAACTTGACCGTAGGATAAGTAAGTAAATCAGATTGCCAATGCCAAACAAAATTATTCCTACGTATTCTGTAGCGCTTTTATAATTTCATTTATTTGATTTAATTTTATGCAAATTTTTATTAAAATTTTGTAAATTTTCTTTCCATGCGTAGTAGTTTAACGGAGAAATTTCTCATTCGAAACGGTACTTGCAATGTAACGGTCAAAGTGCATAAATTTATTTCCACATCAGAATGCGTTCACTTTGTTTTTGTCTAATGTAGTTGAAGATTTTAAATTTCTTTAAACACAGCAACAACAACAATAACAACAAAATTGTGCACAATAATAATGATGATGATGATGACAACAACGACCACAATAATAATAATAATAACAATCATCGTAATAAGGTTTATTAAATTAGCATTTCTATTATGGTACGCGATTCATTTGTTTTATAAATTATCATAGGGGGGGGGCATTGTTTTTTTTTGTTTGTTTTTTTGTTGAAAATGTCATTGGCATACTACTGCTGTTTTTGCAAAAATTTTTTGTTTTTACCATTTGGCCGTTGTCACAGTACGATCTTAATCTTGAAGTAGTTGTTGAACTTGTAAGATAATAAAGGTTTTGCAATAAAAAAAAACATTTTTTTTCCTTAATTTTTTTTTATTTATAAATTAAATTAAAAGTAATTTTTTGTTCTACGTGTACAAACATTGTTCGATTCATTTCTGTGGTGGGAATTTTCTAAGATAAACTGAATTAATCTAAGTAAACTCTGTGTAAAGATGTGTAAAACGCCAGTCTAAAGTGTTTATTAGAGTGAATTGTGGTTGATTTTGTATTGTTTTTCTTTTTTTAGAATATACTCGTAATTAATTCATCGATGATTAATTTTTATGCAGAAATTATAATTAAAATTTTGAGTGGAATTTAAAATAAAATGAAATATTTTTATATACTGAACGAACGAACGATATATAACAAGATATTTGATTTATTATTACATTTTTTTTATTAAATAAAATGAGTGAAATTATTAACAATCATAAGTAATTAAAAATTTATAAACAGCTTGTATAAATTTAACAACAACAAAAAAAAAAAAAACCAAAAAATATCGAATTATTCGCCAATTGAATATTAAAATATTTCATTAAAAAAAAATTAATTCCTGTTTAACCCATTAAGGGACAATATTACAACTTCCCGTTAAGCAAAAAGGGGATTTTAACGGGCAAATAAATTGTTTTTTAATACTATAACTGGACAATAACATAGAATACATTTTGCCGTTAGCTAAAGAGGGGATTTTACTAGGCAAATAAATTGTTTTTTAATACTATAACTCGACAATAATATAGAAGTGAGCGTTAAGCTAAAGAGAGCATCATCCTGCTGGTAACTTTTAAAGTTAAGTTTATATTTTAACTTGCCATATCGACGCCTCCGTTCTATAACATTCTGCTATGCTATGCTATGCTGCGATGTTATGTAGAACTGCATTACTTTTAAGCAATCCTGTGTTATCACACTTGAACAAAAACATATAATCATAATGACAACAGTATTATCATTTCATTATCAAAATATAATTTTTATCAATGAAAATATTAATTTTTCCAATTCTAATTATTTTTCGCCATTATATATAAGCTTTAAAATGAGATATCATTCATTAAATTTGATGCGGTGGTATGGGAGATATTTGCAACCGACAAAAAAGTGCTTTAGAAATAATATACACTAGATAACCCGTGCGAATATTTCTCACCGTTAGTTGTCATTTTTGTAACATAAAATGAAAATAATTAATAGAAATTTTATTAAAAGTATAAAAATATTAGAAATCATAATATTATTATACATATTTACATACACACATACACGTGCATATGTTTAAATGCTTTTATAATTCTACTTTGAATATAATGTTAGAGGTACGAATCCTTAATACAAACAAAAATATCTTTAAACGTACGCACTCGAGAAAAAACTAAGTATAACTGCCCATGTGAAAAGACCGGTTCTGATAAATACAATCCTACCTTTTGAAGGGTTTGATCTTGTGCTTTGTTTATCGTCATAGCAAAAGCAACTTTCACAGGGAATTGTTTTCGTGTCATTTGGAAAGGCACCGTTGGATCAGAAGGTGTAAGGTTGATTCGGGGTATGAGTACAGTTTTATCGGTATGAATAATTTTTGCCATGACAATAACGACATTACTAAAATGGCTTTTACAACTTTATATATTATTATGAGGAATAGCATTACAATTAAGCGACCCTGTTTATTGCACTTGATCTAACAACTACTGCAAAGTATTGCCAAAACAGCATTTTACAACTTAATATGCATATTATATATAACTGACTTAGTAATAAACGGCATTATAGTACATAGCGGTATTGCCAGAATGGATTTTAATACATACTATTAAGCGCCCCTGTATTACTACACTTGAACAAAAACATATAATCATAATGACAACAGTATTATTATGCAGTTCTATATAAAATATAATTTTTATCAATGAAAATATTAATTTTTTAATTTCCAATTATTTTTCGCCATTAGTGTTAGATATAAGCTTTAAAATGAGATATCGTTCATTAAATTTGATGCGGTGGTATGGGAGATATTTGCAACCGACAAAAAAAAGTGCTTTAGAAATAATATATATGATGATTTTCAATATGGCAATTTCAAATGCTATCAATATTAGCATATCCAAAAAAAAACCAAGTTCGCCGTTGCCACTGCGTTTAATTAATTGAGCAGTGTTATGGGCAAGTCGTAGTAATCTAGTAGGAAGTGTGTTGGTTTATTACGCTGAAGGCCCAAGTTCAAACTTGAGGTCATATGTCAAAACGAAAATATTTCTTTGCGACTTCCTCTCAGCAGATTTCTGGCAAAAACTCTGAGAGTAAAATAAAATTGCCATGAAAAGTTTCTCAAAATAATCTGTCATTTGGGGTCGGCTCTAAACTTTAAGTTCTGCCATTTATATATAAAATTAAACGCACACAACGTAGGTGGTGTGAGAAGCTAGGTAGAAGAAGAGGGTTGTAATGACCAATTATGTATGTATGTTATCGACTTTGGTTCAGTAATGCCATATTTTTTAAAAAGTTAATTTTATTTTACCATTAGATTGTAATAAAGAAAAGAACTTAAAGGTGACTTTAAAGTTCACTTTAGCTAAAGTAACCTTTAACTAAATCCAAGTTTAACGGTAAGTTGTAATAATGGCCATAAATGATAAAATTTTATTTCTATTGAAAAGTATTTGCAAAAGCCATTTAAAAGTCTCTTTGATATAAAATAAAATTAAAAAATTATTCTTGTAATTTGAAGCAATTACGCAATCAATTAAAATGTTTTAAAAATTATTTGACGTTTATAAGGGCGACGTAATATTGAACTCATTTTTAATTTCTTATAATAAAGAAAACCATTGTCATGACACAAGTTCTGTACTATAACGTTAGAAGCAGGGATGGATTATGCCAACTAAGTCTGTCCTCTTTCTTCCAATTACAGAGCTATGATAGTACAACTAGACGGGGAAACGAAGGTACTGACGAAGGCACTATAGAAACACGAGGGATAGATACACTTTAATACCAGGGTATCGATAGTCCCCGTAGTCTAGTAGGTAGTGTGTTGGTTTATTAGACGTAAAGCCAGGCTTCGAGCCCCAAATCAGACATCAAAACAAAATACGAAAAGTATTTCTTTGGCGATTTCTGGCAAAAACTTTGAGACATACATACATAACATAATAACATAATTGGCCATTACAACCCTTCAGTCAGGATTACGACCTAGCCTCGCACACCACTTATGTTGTGTGCGTTAATTTTATGCATGAGTGGCGGGACCTACAGTTTAAAGTCGACTCCGAACGACAGATTTTTGAGAAGCTTTTCATGGCAATTTTATTTACTCTCAGTATATTTGCCAGAAATCTGCTAAGAAGAAGTCGCCAAAGAAATATTTTTCGTTTTGATGTCTGACCTGGGATACGAAACCGGGCCTTTCGTCTAATAAGCCAACACACTACCTACTAGACCAAAAAAAATCAAAAAATCAGCAGTTCGGCGCTGACGTTAAACTGTAGGTCCCGTTACTTACGTTACAACATGAGTGTTATAAGAAGCTAGGCCGTAATTCTGACTGAAGGGTTGGTTAGGTTATGACAATTACGAAGGTACTGATAATAAATCGTGATATAATCATGGCATTTGAAATCGACGGCAATACTTAAAGGGCTTGGAAAACTTTTACAAATTTGTAGAAGTATAATAAACTTATGAGCCTTTTTCAATATCATATTTAATTGGATTTTTATTTATTTTGATATTTTTGATAGAAATAAAGTTTCTTTTGTGGCATTAAAATATTTTTTTAGAACTTAACCTGTTTTGATTCCAGATTCTAGTCTCCTATAGCACGGTTTCACATAACACATCATATTATAGGAACATATCGACAATGTTATAGGAGGACTACCTGTACAGAGTGTTTTAGCTGATAACATTTTTAACGTCGACTGTTGTAAATTTTTTTTACATTGCAAATTTGTTTAAACGTAATTATAATAATTATTCACATAATTAACAATTTATATTGATTTTTTTTAATTTTCAAATTTAACAAAAAAAAAAAAAAAATACATTTTTTTAATTGAGTTTTTAAAATAAAATATTTAATTTTTAATAATTAACAATTTTTATTGATTTTTTTACTTTGTATATTTAACAAAAAAAAATTAATTTTTTTAATTGAGTTTTTAAAATAAAAATTTTAATTTTTTTTAAAATAAAAATTTTAATTTTTTTTTTAATTAATTTTTTTTTATATTTTTTTTAAATATTAAAAACAACACGTTGTTACATACATAATTACAAATTTAAAAATATTTTTTTTTACTTCAAACACAAATTTAAATAAAAATTAAAAAAATTTTTTTTCTCGTTCTTAATAAAGTTTTTTCAAGTTACGTTTCAATAGTTAAAATATTAAGTAATCGAGTGATAACTTATATAAAATCTGATTTGTTTACCTTAGTTTTGTCCACGATTGAAACTCCTCCGCTAGTGCGGTTTGTAAATGAAATGTTTGGTGTTTTCTTATTACGTTCTGCTTCTTTGTTTTTGTTTCAATTCTTTAGTTAAGTTAAGCTTCCAAATATATTTGACAAACAAAATGCATTTCATACTACTCCGGTAAGATCTCTGTTTTTAAACAATAATAGCAACAACAATTTCAAATAAAGTCACGATCGTTTTTATCGGCCACTAAACAGAGTGTTTAGGTCTCTAGCATTTGTTTGTTTTTCAATACAATTCTACTTCAAATGTCTGTCCGAAAACACAGGCACACACAAGCACACACACAGAAAATATTCTTATTAAGATGTTGGCTGCTGCTCCATCGCTTTTATGGCACAGCAATGTGCAGGTGTTCGTTTAGCAGAAAAATAAAACAGAAAAAAAACCGAAGACTTTTTAACAAATAAAAATAAATATTGAGTGGAGCTAATACCATAAGCATTGGTAGAGACAAACCACTCACTCACTCAATTGTAAGTGGGGTCTTAGAGCAAAAACAAAAACTAAATAATAATAAGAGAGAGCGAAAGAAAGAGAAACAGAGATCGAGAGTATTGATGTGAGTTCTTGTTATGATATTAAATACGAGGAAATATGATACTTTTGCAAAATAAATTTCAATAGAAACGAAATAAACACGCTAAAAGCAACAACAACAATAGCTTTAACGGTTTAATACGAAACGCGTAATTATCGTTAACGCAAACAACCAAGTAGCTGTCGTATATACAAAGATGCAACAGAGCTGGGAGATGTTGTAGAGTTAAAACAAAAATAAATAACCGATCATCAGTTAACGACATACATGCATACATACATGTTTACAAATCACACATACGAGTAAAGTAAATAAATATTGAGTGGTGGAAAAAAAACCAAGAGAGCCCCACCACAACAATACTATTAAAGGGGTATTGAAACTTGAATGAAAAAAAAAAACAAAAACAACAACAACACCATTATAACGATAATAATAAACATTTTTTGAACGAAATCAAATAACAGCAAACAAACGCGTTTAAAGCGTCGTTAAGTACGGAACTCGCAGTAAAAGAATAAAAAAAAAACGCGAAAACGCGCGTAAATGATTTAAAGAAAGAGAAAATATTTTTCCTTAAGCATTTAAAAATATAAAAATTGTGAAATTAAATAAAAAAAAAATTAAAAAAGAATTTAAAAAAAATTTTAACAAAATGGTAGAAACAACTGTGGTAACACGCACTACAGAATCACCAACTCCTGCTGCGGCCACCACTATACCCATGCCCGTAAACTCGTCTAATACAACGACAACAACTACCGTATCAAATGCCGCTGCAAATTCCAGTGCCCGACAAAATGATGAAGTCATTCGTGGCATTTATAATTTGAAAATAATCCTTTTCCTTTTGATATTGCCTATCGTGTTATTTGCTGTGTTTCTTAAACATCTGTTGGATTATCTATTCTCTTTGGGGCTCAATGAAAAAGATGTCGCTGGCAAAGTTGCTTTGGTAAGTTTTTTTTTCTTGTCTTTTCTTCTTAAGGCCAAATAAGGTCAAACAATAAAGTCAAAATTGCTGCTTAAAATCATAAACATACAAGAATTATGGCCTCTTGTTGTTGTTGTTTGTTTACAAATTAATTTCTAAATGTATGTCCAACACCTACAACATTTTATTTCAATGACGAATGCATTGAAGAAAAAAAAAAGAAGAAAAACAATCCAAGTAACAGCATCAATATTACGAGTTGCTCTTCTGCAGTTAATTTTGTTGTTGTTTTTTTAGTCAAAGGAATAATATTTTGTTTTTGCATTAAATTTTAATGCTTATGTGTATGTGTGTGTGTGGATAAAACTCTCGTGCATGCTATGATACGAGGGAGAGTAACGACAATCAAAATACTTTTGATTTTCACCTGAAATACAAACGAATCAATACATCAATAGGCTGATGCTGTTTAAAGTGTTGCCATTGCTTTATAGTTAACATTGAAATTTTAAAATGGTACTGAACTCTAGAATTGAAAAAGTACTTTTTTTTACATCAAATGGTACTTTTTTTTTATTTACGGAACAGAAGAACTTATGACCAGACGTCGGCACAAAGAGAACATGATAAAAATTTGGGTGTATTAACCCAGAGGAAAATTGTTAGTAATACAGTGAACTCGCGATAACATGAACTCATTTTTACCAAAGCAGTTCACATTTTCGAGTTTGTTCACGTTATCGAGTACCCAAATTAAAAAAAAATTACATTATTTAATATGAAAAATTCCATTTTAATAAGTAAAAAGATCATCGGTGTCATCTTTGTCCAAAACCAAATTTAAAATACTTTTCCAGTAATTGTTTAAAACTTTTTAGTCAAGAACTCAGTAAGTAAAAAAGTTTACATGTCACCCATGCGGACTTGAAGAATTTGTAATTCACTGGACAAGTAAAGTTTTTGAAACTTCATGCCATTTTAGATTTCCCAATCACCAATAAATTAAGTTAAGTTTGTAAGTCCCTGACGCATTTAAATAGCCCGTGGAAGTTAATCGTTGAATCTCCATCTTTGCGCCTGGAGCACTTTTCTCCAGTGATGACAAGTATGTTTAGTATGGCAACTGTTTCCAATATAAACCAGATTCATCGGCATTATAAGGCTGATCTTCACAAGGCGCAATTTCTTCCTTTTGAACATGTTGCGGCTGCGGAAATTTTGAGAAGGCGAACACCAAACTTTTATTTAAATTTTTGAAGCCATCTGTCACTGGTGTTAAAACCACAATCATTTTCATTAATTTGATCGTGAATTTCTAAAGATTTCACAATTTAAAAACAGATTAAAAAACAAAAAATAATAAAAAGTGTTCAGGTTTCAGATTTTGTTCACGTTTTAGCGTACTCTGTGGAAAAATAAATTTGTTCACGTTTCTGAGACGTTCACACTTTCGAGTGTTCAGGTTTTCGCGAGTTCACTGTATTTTCAAGTGCAAAGTGGAAAAGATAAACAAAATTACAGTGTCAAATCTCTAAAGACTGCGTATTTAACTTGACAAATATTCTTCTAAAAATGGAGGTAATTTCTCATTGTTGTTAGTGAATCTCATTGGAAAATAGTGTATCGACCTAGCTTCTCACACCATTTATGTTGTATACGTTAATTTTATACATGAATAACGGGACCGACAGTTTGAACTCGTCTCCGAACGACAATCCTTCATGGCAATTTTATTTGCTCTCAGAGTTTTTGCCAGAAATGTGCTGAGAGGCAGTCGCCGAAGAAATATTTTTTTCCACATTTCGTTTTAATGCCTGACCTGGAATACGAACTCGGGCTTTACGTCTAATAAGCCAACACACTACCTACTACACTACGGGGACTTCAATGTAATCTTACGCTTTTTTTTATGTTTTTAATGTTCTTGTCCTATATGTGTAAAAAGCCGAAGATGTTCTTCCCCTGGGGGATTTTGGCTTTTGACTTAAGCATGTCTCTTGCATATACAAAACAAACGGCAGCTGATTTGAAACGTAGCATAATGGAGTGTAAAAGCCCCGATTAGCCAAACGCTCTAACGGAATGTTTTTAGCATCCGTTCTATAACATTCTAAGTCGAAAAAGGGTGTTTTGAGTTATGAGCTCTCAAAGTTTACACGCGACATACGACTATATGTGTAGTCTAAGTAGATTTTTCCCTATAACTTCGGAACGGATCGGCATATCTTAACGAAATTTTGTTAGTATTTAAGTTAGAGAACGTAGAATTTAAAAATGCAAGAACATTAAAAACGTTCTAAGTACACTTAGAACGTTATAGAATGGAGGCTTCGATGTGGACAGTAATGTATATGCTTAGCGAAATTACATTACGGTTCGGAAATTGTTTTTCGTATTCGGAAAAACTAGCATATGTTCGTTTAGTGGACGTTTGGCTAACCGGGACTAAATACTAATTCTCGCTTGCATACATACATAATTGGCCATTACAACCCTTCAGTCAGGATTACGACCTAGCTTCTCACACCACTTATGTTGTTTGGGTTAATTTTTATACATGAGTGGCGGGACCTACAGTTTAAAGTCGACTCCGAACGACAGATTTTTGAGAAGCTTTTCATGGCAATTTTTACACTCAGAGTCTTTGCCAGAAATCTGCTGAGAGAGGAAGTCGCCGAAGAAATATTTTTCGTTTTGATGTCTGACCTGGGATTCGAACCCGGGCCTTTTGTCTAATAAGCCAACACACTACCCATGGCGACTATAGTAATTCTAGCTTAGCAGTTGAAAAGCAAAACATGCAATACTAAAAAGTACTGAAAGCGTCCATTTTTGAAATAGAAAAGTACTTAAAATAGTACTAAAGTACTGAATTTTTCAACACTGGTTAATATTGCCCATGTTATAGCTTTTTTTTTTAACAACTTTTATCAGATCTTTAATTTTTTTTTTCAACTTCCTCTCTTACAGAGAGAGCGAGAGAGAGAGAGTGAGTTTGAGCTCTTATCAATATCGCTAGCATTTACGAGAAAAAAAACAAGTTTTTGAATCTTAATTTTGTAAATAAAAGTTTTGTTTTTTTTAATTATTGTTGTTGTTGTTGCTTATTTAAACAAAAGTTGTTTTTTCTTTTTTTTTAAATATTTTTTATTGTTTTTTTTTTTAAATTTTTTTTGTCTATAAAGTTCAATTAATTTTTAATTATATGCGTGCTGCCTACAAAGGCAGTTAAAATAAAATTTTTTTTTAAAGTTTTCTTGTGCGTATTTTTGCATTTTCTAGGCTTCTAGCCAATATTGGTGTTGTATTGGGTGTGGTTTTAATAAAATTAATCAAGAAAAAAAAAACAATAATTTATTTACAATATTTTTATTGTATATTTTAACCATAATTATTCATATCTGTATGTACTTGAAATATTTTGTTTGTTTGCTTATTTGTTTTATTTCTTTTATAATCGTACGTACATAAAATGTTTACATATTTATTCCATAAATAAATATTTTTTCATTTGAATTTTTAATATCATATCTCTCATCTCTAATCATGTAAACAAAACGTGTGTTGTTTTTTCCTCTATCTTGTTTATAGGTTTATAACTTGGCTAAAAAAATGTTGTAAATTAATGCATTCTTTGTCAACTTATTAACGGTTTTCGGAAGGACTTTTTATTTAGATTCAAGTTTGTGTAGACCTAATTTTGGGCCTTATTGGACTACTCGCAATACTGACTTACTAAATTAGTCATTACAACAGTTCAGTAAAGATTACAACCTAGTTTCTCACATCACCCATGTTGTATGTGGTCATTTTATGCATAGGTGGTGGGACCTACAGTTTAAAGTCAACTCTGAACTACAGATTTTTTTGAGAAACTTTCTCATGACAATTCCATTTACTCTCGGAGGTTTTGCCAGAAAACTCGTGAGAGGCATTCGCCTCAGAAACATTTGTGGGGTTGAACCATGGCCCCACATCTTATAAGCCAACACACTACCTACTAGACTACGACGATTACCGATGCCCTGGTATTATAGTGGTATTGTAAAGTTGCACAGCAAGTATAAAAGAATCTTTAAACCAGCCATGGTCTAGTAGGTAGTGTGCTGGCTTATTAGACGAAAAGTCTGGGTTCGAGTTCCAGGCCGGACATCAAAACAAAATACAAAAAGTATTTCCTCGGCGATTTCCTCCAGCAGATTTCTGGCAAAAACTCTGGGAGTAGAAAAAAACCTTCCATGAAAAGTCTCTCAAAAAAATTTGTCGTTTGGAGTCGACTTTAAACTTTAGGTCCCGCCGCTCTTGTATAAAATTAACACACACAACATAAGTAGTGTGAGAAACTAGGTCAATAATCCTGACTGGAGGGTTGTAAGGACCAATTATGTATGTTAAAGCAGCCAGAAATGGTAATATGAAGACGGATTACAAATCTAAAGGAGAAGAGCATATGGTCGTTGTGTAATGTTTTCTGCAACGAAATAGTGAGCCCTAGCAAAACCACTTGATTAAGGGAAATTATATTCCAAATACCATCAGGTTTCAGGTTTTATGATAGCCCCTTTTGCGGCTAAAAGGGATACTAGGAAAGGCAGTATTAACGGGCTTTTCAATGTACAGGTATTCCCCGACTTACAACCGAAATAGGTTCCTGGTTAAAAAATTCCGACTTAGCTAATTTAAGTCGAATTTTTTTTACTTTGAATTTTTTTTTATTTTTCTCATATATTTTTGGGATTGCCCGCAACTATATATCTGTCTTCTTAAAAGTATTTTCTATGAAAAAAAATTGGGGAAAAAAATGGTTGTAAATGTGAATAGTCATAAGTCGCACGATCGTAAGTCGGGAACTACCTGTACTTCATACATTCAATGATCACAGTATGGCTGACAACTTATATGTAGTAAATGGTGCTGTAGTTACCTTTGTTAAGTACATAATGTGGGGCCACGGTTCAAACGCCAGGTCAGACAACGCCTTCAAAACGAAGTATGGTTGGGATTTATTCCCTGACTTCTGCGCATTTAGAAATCTGTTTGAAACTCTCCCACATACGAGAGGGATGGCATAGTGGCTTTATTTTGTAAGAGGTTTCCAGAAAAAGTATCTTTACGGCTTGACAACGTTACTTCGCTATCAATACATTGTAATTTCGCGCCATAAGACTGTTTTTGTGGGACTATGTCGTAGGCAGCGTATACTTAAGTACTTCTCTCACGATGGAATATTTGAAAAGCAATTTTCGCAAAGTAGTATCCAATATATTGCCTTAAATATCCAAAAAAAAAATGGTCTTAAACTATCTTAAAAGGATCAATAGCTGGAGCTAATCCAGAGGCTGTCATTTAAACGAAATTTTATTTCATACCTAATGACAAGATCCAGGCATTATAATGAAGTCGTCGTAGTTTAGTAGGTAGTGTGTTCGCTTATTAGACAAAGGCCCGAGTTCAAATCCCAGGTCAGACATCAAAACGAAAATATTCCTTAGGCGACTTCCTCTCAGCAGATTTCTGGCAAAAACTCTAAAAGTAAATTAAATTGCCATGAAAAGTTTCTCAGAAATCTGTCGTTCGGAGGCGACTTTAAACTGTAGGTCCCGCATCTCATCTATAAAATTAACGCACACAACACGAGTGGTGTGAGAAGCTAGGACATTGTACTGTACCTCCGGGTACTGTACTTGTCACAGTTGACAAGAACAAGTCCTCTAACCTAATCTAATGAGAAGATTCAGGCATTATAATAGCCGACCAAGTTGCACCATACTGGGGAAGAAGAAGAAGAAGTTGGTAAGCGCAAGGGCTTCACATTAAAACTACGACTATCGCGCGTTGTAAAATTAGCCAGAAAGTTTGATAAAGGAAGCTATATCCTAGGCATCGATAATACTTCCGTCTTGGTGGGAAGGATTGGAGAGCAGATATATCTGCACCTCGTTCTCTGCGGATCTGCACCTTACCGTCAGCGAATCTGCACCCACGGGAGAAGTCGTTAAATGGGTGCTCCATTCTTTTCGCGTGTCTTCCCATGACAAAATGACCTGCAAGCATGGCCACTGTGATCGAGGTGACGTTACGATCAAGTCAAAGTAACTGATTCGTGCGCCTTTTCTTCGCTGAGCCCCAAGTGAGTTTAACGGTGAGGAAGGACTTTTTGTTGACCCAGCATAGTTTGGCGCTCCGAAAGAATTTCCGCGCAATGGCCAACTTGATCGAGGTAAATAGCAAGCTCAAGCCGATTGCAGAGGATTCCGGAAAGAGTGTCCTGATGAGCTCGTTGGTATGTTTCTGAACAATCCACCAAAAGGATCGTCATCTGCCTGAACAATCTTAAATTGTAGGCCCCCGTAATTAAATATTCCAATAAAAATTATGCAACCATTTTCATTCCAAATATGTTTTCGATTTGCTTATAAAAAAGAATCTTGAACTTGTAAGATCATGTACTTAAAAATTAATTGTTCTCTGGCCCTCTTTAATTGATCAACTTCACTTCTATTATTGATTTGTTCACTTCGTTAAGTATTTATCGATTACCCAGCTTCTGTTGTTGTTGGTGTTCTACGGAGTTTGTGCCTCTCGTAATTTCTTTATTTCGAAACAGATTTTCTTAATTAAGTTTTCCGAAATACAATGTCGATTGAAAATAATCTTGATTTATTTTTCCAATTTTTTTTTTGTTTTTGTTTTTTTCTAATGTTACATAATTATAGATTTTAATTTAATTTTTTGAAAAAAAAAATTAATGTTTTCTATTCACGCTTTAGTGATTTCTTGTGGCAGGCATCATTAAGACAATTTTCTTTTAAGTTTGCCCTCTTCACTGAGAGAATAAACGAAAAACGCAAAATCATTACGACTCTTGTAAATAATGTTCACAAAATACTTTTCATATATGCGTTGTATAGTGTACAGTGCATGACAAAAGTGTATTAATGTAGGCTAAACATATGTGAAAAAAAATTGTTCAATTAGGAAAATACTTTTGAATTTAAGATCAGATTTTGTGCTAAAATTAAGGACAAGCTATTTAAGATAGTGATTCATTACAAGAGTTCATTACCTTACTGTCATTACTGTACAATTGTGTCTTCGCTATTCTGCAGTGCAAAAGCCTCAACATAGGGTTCTTGGCATAGCTCAATTCATAAGAGTTATACTCCAGTTCGGTAGGGTATATGTAGCATAAACAGTAAGGAAGTCAGATGCGTTTTAATACCTCTTAGATCTTCTTTGGATACCTGCTTAATATACTACATTTTAGCCAAGACAACAACCAACATAGCTTTATATTCTCTAATGTTATTTTATACACGAGAGGCGGAACCTATAGTATAACGACGACTCGGAATGACTGATTTGAAAAACTTTACAATGTAAATTTTTATTTTATTCTCAGAATTGTTGCCAGAAGGTATCTGCTCTGGGGTTTGGCCTGGCGTCTAATAAGCCAACATACTACCCACTACTTACTTACTTAATTGGCCATAACAACCCGATTAACGGATTTCGGCCTGCCGCAACACATTCTTCCAGGCGCCTCTGCTTCTTGCGCGGACAGGGCTTCCTTGATTTGGTCCTTCCAACGGATACAAGGTTGTCCTCTTCGCCGACTACCGCAGATGCCCAAATCAAATCAAATACTCGGCTCGCCGGAGCATCCTCCTCCATTCGAACGACATGACCGAGCCAACGCAGCCGCTGGATATTAAAACGCTGTACAACGTCCATGTCGTTAAGGAGCTCATACAGCTCTCTGTTGAATCGGATGCGAAAATCATCGCCAACTCGCACTGGACCGAAGATCTTACTTAGGACTTTTCTCTCGAATACTTTCAAGGCAGCTGCATCAGTTCTTAATAGGGTCCATGCTTCTGCGCCATAAAGAAGCGCGGATAGAATGAGCATCTTGCAGAGTATTAGTTTCGTCTTGCGAGAGAGGTCTCTGCTACTCAATTGCCTATTGAGACCATAAAGCATCTGTTGGCAAGAGTAATCCTGGGCTTGATCTTCAGATTGAAATCATTCTCGGTGGTAACGGCGGAGCCAAGGTAAATTAATTCCTTGACTGTATCAAAAGTATAGTTATCGGCCGTAATTTAAGAATCATTACGCAGCACGGCTCTACTTGTCGATAACATATACTTCGTTTTGCTCTCATTTACTGCCAGACCCATCTTCTTAGACAATAGCACTAAAGGCAGCAGTGACATCTACCCACTAGATTACGGCAATTATAGGTATATCGTGTATGGCTGGCATAAAGAGTAAGGGAGTCACATAAGTTCCAGGACTTCTTTGTTCTTTTTAAAGAATTGAAAACTTCTATCGTTAACTGGCAAATATGTTATCTACTTACTTAATTGGTCATTACAACTCTTTAGTCAAGATAACAACCTAGATTACCATACCATTCATACATGACTGTCGACAGCTACTGTTGAGCGATAACTCGGAATGACAAATTTGTAAAACGGCAGAGTTTTTGCCGGAAGACTGCTGAGAGGAAATCGCTGAAACAAATATTTTTTTTGTAACGCTTTGTTCATGATATCTTAGTAAGGATTTAAACCATAAGTTCACGTCAACGAAGTTAATAGACTACGGCGATCAATATATTACATACATAATTGGCCATTACAACCCTTCAGTCAGGATTACGACCTAGCTTCTCACACCACTTATGTGTGCGTTAATTTTTATATATAAGTGGCGGGACCTACAGTTTAAAGTCGACTCCGAACGACAGATTTTTGAGAAGCTTTTCATGGCAATTTTTTAACTCTCAGAGACTTTGCCAGAAATCTGCTGAGAGGAAGTCGCCGAAGAAATACTTTTCGTTTTGATGTATGACCTGCGATTCGAACCCGGGCCTTTCGTCTAATAAGCCAACACACTACCCACTAAACCACAGCGACTAATATATTGCTTTCAGCAAATATCGCAAAGAATTCTGATGTTGAAACCAAGAAAAGTTTTTGAATTTCCTGAAAACAGCTGAAAAATCTTGAAAAACATGAAGATTGGGTCTTAAGTGTCAGGTGCATGTGTTTTCTGTTAGTCCATGCACCCAAAAGAGAGTCTTAAAGAATGTTTTGCGATTCCGTTTTAATATTTTCTAGTCTGAAGACTTTGTAGACTTTGTAGACAACTTTTAAAAAGAGTCTCAAAAATCGGTCGTTCAGGGTGGCTGAACTGTATTGCAACCAACTTCAGGTTGTTATCATTTGTAAACCGTTCATCTGACAGCTGACAAATTTATTCCAGTGACAGTTCATTTTATTATTTACAAGCTTACAAAAGCATTTTGATCTATTGCATTCAGGAAAAAAAGTTATTCGTGATGGAATACAAGTGTGATTGCTTTATATTTGGCTGGAAAACCCCATGTAGCTATCGTTAGAGCCCTCCAGCATTTAAATGTAAAGAAATCTTTTGTTTCTCGTACCATTGCGCGTTACCATGATACTGGCAGTGTTACATCGCGTCCAAAAGTAGACGAAAAAAAACGGTAACAACACTAGAAGTTATCCGAAAAGTGAAGGCAAGAAAAATGGCTCGTGAGCTGAACATATCACGAGAACGGATTCAACACATATTGAGAAATGAGCTTGGACTAAAGCCATTGAAGTTCCAAAAAGTTTAAGAGCTCACCGATGGACAAAAAAAGTTGGACTGGAGAGAGCCAAGGAGTTATTTCGCTTGTACGGAAGTGGCCAGTTGCCGATGAGAAGCCATTCCCCATTGAGCAGTTTGTGAACAAACAAAATGATCGGGTTTACTTGCCAAAGAGGTCAGCTGAAAATTTACACCTACGATTGGCCACCAGAACTCAAGCGCCGCCGACAATAATGGTGTGGGCCGCCGTATCGGCCGATGGTCACTCCCCGCTCGTATTTATCGACCGTGGAGTCAAAATAAATGCCGATTATTATTGGGAAAATGGCTTAAAGACAGTATTGAAGCCCTGGGCAAAATAACATTTTGGCCGCAGACCATGGACATTCCAACAGGACTCAGCACCACCGCACTCAGCACGCGACAACCAAGAATGTCTTAAGAAGGAGGTTCCTCGCTTCATTTCTACCGCACAGTAGCCACCAAAATCTCCAGATCTCAATCCGTTGTACTTTTGCGCCCGGGGCATTTTGGACAGTAAGCTTCTCACTAAAAAATACCAAAATATCGGTCATCTCAAGACGGTGCTTCGCCGGGAATGAGCTAAAATACCGCAAAGACATTTTCGTATAGCCTGTGATGGCTTTGTCGGCCGTTTGAAGGCCATAATTCGTACCAAAGGTGGCCAATTCGAACAAATCTAAAGTGATTCTAAAATTTGATGTTATTTCCAACATTTTTTGATTTTGAACGATAAAATTAAAAAAAAAATTATAGAAAATTAGCGATTTACTTTGTTGCATTATATATCAGCCACCCTGTATAAAACACACAACATCAGTGAAATGAGAAGATAGGTTGTAATCCCGGCTAAAGGATTATGTATGTAAGTATGTGCAAGTTTGTTTCAGGGAGAGAACTATACTGTTGTACTATAACTGTGTGTACAAACATATCGATAACAATTTTATTACTCACTGTATGAGTAATACGTCTAATATTGTTACGATTCCATTAACGTTACATGTGTTTGCTAATTTCACTTTTTGTTGTTTAAAATCATAAAATTTTTAATATTTTATGTTTAAAATGTTTTTAATTTCTTTTTTTTTTTATTTTAATATTCTTAAGCTAGACAGAGTAATAAAATCATTACGTATCAATATTTTATATAGTGGATGATCCATTACGTTCATGATTTTATTGCCAGAAGTATTACGCATATTCCGGTTTTATTTCTTAAACTTTATTACTCATTCGAACAAATTCTTAATAATTTTTATTATTTTTATAACATTTTTCTTTATTTTTTATAATGAAATATGATGTAAATACGATATAAATTCTAAGATCTTGAAATATTTCTATAGGAGCGTCAAGTTTATTATTATTGATGGGCTGTAAAACACATGCCGCAAATATTTACTCATCTATTGCTATTTTGAAAAGGTTTTAATAGCCAATTATGTATGTATATCGACGCCTCCGTTCTATAATATTCTAAGTCAAAAAGTGTGTTTTCACGCGACATACGACTATATGTGTATTCTAAGTAAATTTTTCCCTATAACTTTGGATCGGATATGCGCATCTTAACCAAATTTTGACAGTATTTCAGTTAAAGAACGTAGAAAATGCAAAAAGAACTTTAAAAACGTTCTAAGTATATTTAGAATAGAATAGAGGCAATTTCAAATGAAATCAATATGAGCATATACAGTAAAAGAACCAAGTTCGCCGTCCGTCGCCACTTACTTATTTAATTGGCCATAACAACCCGATTAACGGATTTCGGTCTGCCGCAACACATCCTTCCAGCCGCCTCTGCTTTTTGCGCGCCTAAGCCAGTTAGTCACACCAATCGATGACAGGGCTTCCTCTATTTGGTCCTTCCAACGGATACAAGGTCGTCCTCTTCGCCGACTACCGCAGATCCCCGTATCAAATACCCGTCTCGCCGGAGCATCCTCCTCCATTCGAACGCAGCCGCTAGATATTAATACGCTGTACAACGTCCATGTCATTGAGAAATACAGCTTACTGCTGAATCGGATGCGAAAATCATCGCCAACTCGCACTGGACCGAAGATCTTACGTAGGACTTTTCTCTCGAATACTCTCAAAGCAGCTGCATCAGTTCCTAATAGGGTCCATGCTTCTGCGCCATAAAGAAGCACGGGTAGAAGAGCGTCTTGCAGAGTATTAGCATTATTTTACGAGAGAGGTCTCTGCTACTCAATTGCCTATTGAGACCATAATAGCGCTTAATCTCCAGACTGACAACATTTTCGGTGGTAACGGCGGAGCCAAGATAAATGAATTCCTTGACTGTATCAAAAGAATAGTTATCGGTCGTAATTTGAGAATCAATACGCCGCATGGCTCTACTCGTCGATAACATATACTTCGTTTTGCCCTCATTTACTGCCAGACCCATCTTCTTCTATGATGTCGATGTTGTCAGCGTACGCAAGCAATTGGACTCTTTTTTGAAAAATAGTGCCATTGCGATGCACTCCCGCCTTTCGCAGAACACTCTCCATGACGAAGTTGAAGAGGTCGCATGATAAGAGTCGCCACTGCGTTTAATTAATTGAGCAGTGTTATCGGCAAGTCACCGTAATCTAATAGGTAGTGTGTTGGTTTATTACACTGAAGGCCCAACTTCAAACCTCAGGTCAGATATCAAAACGAAAATATTTCTTTGGCAATTTCCTCTCAGCAGATTTCTGGTAAAAACTTTGACAGTAAAATAAAATTGCCATGAAAAGTTTCTCAAAAGTCAGTTATGCAGAGTTGACTTTAAACTTTAAGTTCCACCTCTCCTGTATAAAATTAAACACACACAACATAAGTGGTGTGAGAAGCGAAGTAGAAAAAGTGTTGTAATGACCAATTATGTATGTATGTTATCGGCATTGCTTTATCACTATCATATTTTTTAAAGTGTTAACTTTATTTTACCATTAGATTGTAATAACGAAAATAACTTAAAGGTGACTTTAAAGTTCACTTTAGTTAAAGGTACCTTTAACTAAACCCAAGTTTAACGGCAAGTTGTAACAATGGCCATAAATGTTAAAAAAAATTTTTCCATTAAAAAGTTTTTGCAAAAGCTATTTAAAAGTCTCTTTGATATAAAAAAAATTAAAAAATAATTCTAGTAATTTGAAGCGGTGAATTAAAATATTTTAAAAATTATTTGACATTTATATGGGCGGCGTAATTTTTTCATTTCTCATAATAAAGAAAACCATTGTCATGACACAAGCTCTTTACTATAACGCTAGAAGCAGGGATAGATTATGCCAATTAAGTCTGTCCTCCTTCTCCCAATTACAGAGCCATGTTAGTACAACTAGACGGGGAAACGAAGGTACTAACGAAGGCACTGTAGGAACACGAGGCATAGATACACTATAATATCAGGGTATCGGTAGTCGCCGTAGTGTAGTAGGTAGTGTTTTGGCTTATTAGACGTAAAGCCAGGGTAAAGTCCCAGAATAGACATCAAAACAAAATACAAAAAGTATTTCTTCGGCGATTTCTGGCAAAAACTCTAAGAGTAAATAACCCGTCATAAAAAAGGTTCTCAAAAATTAGTCGTTCGGCACTGATGTTAAACTATAGATCCCGTTACTTACGTTACAACATGAGTGGTATGAGAAGCTAGGCCGTAATTCTGACTGAAGGGTTGGTTATATTATGTTGGTTAGGTTATGCCAATTACGAAGGTACTGCCAATAAACCGTGATATAATCACGGCATTTGAAATCAACGACAATACTTAAAGGACTTGGAAAAATTTTACAATTTTGTAGAGTTTTAATTAACTTATGAGCCTTTTTCAATATCATATTTAATTGGATTTTTATTTATTTTGATATTTTTGAAAGAAATTAAGTCTCTTTTGTGGCATTAAAATATTTTTTTGGAACTTAATCCCTGTTTTGGTAATAGCTTCTAGTCTCCTATAGCACGGTTTCACATAACACGTCATATTATAGGAACATGTCAACCATGTTATGGGAGGGCTACCTGTACAAAGTATTTTTAACTGATAACATTTTAAGCTTCGACTGTAGTAAAAGTACTTTTTTTTTACGTTGCAAATTTGTTTATCATAATTATAATGATTATTCACATAATTAACAATTTATATTGATTTTTTTAATTTACAAATTTAACAAAAAAAAATTAATTTTTTTAATTGAGTTTTTAAAATAAAAAATTAAATTTTTAATAATTAACAATTTTTATTGATTTTTTTAATTTACAAATTTAACAAAAAAAAATTAATTTTTTTAATTGAGTTTTTAAAATAAAAAATTTAATTTTTTTTTTAAATTAATTTTTTTTATATTTTTTTTAAATATTAAGAACAACACGTTGTCACATACAGAATTACAAATTTAAGAATATTTTTTTTTTAGTTCAAATATTTCAATAAAAATTAAAAAAAATTTTTTTCTCGTTGTTAAAAAAGTTTTTTTCAAGTTACGTTTCAATAGTTAAAATATTAAGTAATCGCCTTATAACTCATATAAAATCTGATTTGTTTACCTTAGGTTTGTCCACAATTGAATCTCCTCCACTAGTGCGGTTTGTAAATGAAATGTTTGATGTTTTCTTATTACGCTTTAGTTCTTTGTTTTTGTTTCAATTCTTTAGTTAAGTTAAGCTTCCAAATATATTTGACAAACAAAATGCATTTCATACTACTCCGGTGCGATTTCTGTTTTTATACAATAATAGCAACAACAATTTCAAATAAAGTCACGATCGTTTTTATCGGCCACTAAACAGAGTCTTTAGGTCTCTAGCATTTGTTTGTTTTTCAATACAATTCCAATTCAAAAGTCTGTCTGAAAACACATGAACACACAAGCACACTTTCAGAAAATATTCTTATTGAGATGTTGGCTGCTGCTCCATCGCTTTTATGGCACAGCAATGTGCAGGTGTTCGTTTAGCAGAAAAATAAAACAGAAAAAAAACCGAAGACTTTTTAACAAATAAAAATAAATATTGAGTGGAGCTAATACCGCCATAAGCATTGGTAGAGACAAACCACTCACTCACTCAATTGTAAGTGGGGTCTTAGAGCAAAAACAAAAACTGAATAATAATAAGAGAGAGCGAAAGAAAGAGAAACAGATATCGAGAGTATTGATGTGAGTTCTTGTTATGATATTAAATACGAGGAAATATGATACTTTTGCAAAATAAATTTCAATAGAAACGAAATAAACACGCTAAAAGCAACAACAACAATAGCTTTAACGGTTTAATACGAAACGCGTAATTATCGTTAACGCAAACAATCAAGTTGCTGTCGTATATACAAAGATGCAACAGAGCTGGGAGATGTTGTAGAGTTAAAACAAAAATAAATAACCGATCATCAGTTAACGACACACATGCATACATACATGCTTACAAATCACACATACGAGTAAAGTAAATAAATATTGAGTCGTGGAAAAAAAAAACCAAGAGAGCCCCACTACAACAATACTATTAAAGGGGTATTGAAACTTGAATGAAAAATAAAAAACAACAACAACATTATTATAACGATAATAATAAACAATTTTTGAACGAAATCAAATAACAGCAAACAAACGCGTTTAAAGCGTCGTTAAGTACGGAACTCGCAGTAAAAGTATAAAAAAAAACGCAAAAACGCGCGTAAATAATTTAAAAAAAAAATATATTTTTCCTTAAGCATTTAAAAAAATAAAAATTGTGAAATTAAATAAAAAAAAAAAATTAAAAAAAAAATAAAAAAGAATTTTAAAAAAATTTAAACAAAATGGTGGAAACAACTGTGGTAACACGCACTACAGAATCACCAACTCCTGCTGCGGCCACCACAATACCCATGCCCGTAAACTCGTCTAATACAACAACAACAACAACTACCGTATCAAATGCCGCTGCAAATTCCAGTGCCCGACAAAATGATGAAGTCATTCGTGGCATTTATAATTTGAAAATAATCCTTTTCCTTTTGATATTGCCTATCGTGTTATTTGCCGTGTTTCTTAAACATCTGTTGGATTATCTATTCTCTTTGGGGCTCAATGAAAAAGATGTCGCTGGCAAAGTGGCTTTGGTAAGTTTTTTTTTCTTGTCTTCTTAAGGCCAAATAAGGTCAGATATTAAAAAGTCAAAATTGCTGCTTAAAACCATAAACATACAAGAATTATGGCCTCTTGTTGTTGTTGTTTGTTTACAAATTAATTTCTAAATGTATGTACGTACAACACCTACAACATTTTATTTCAATGACGAATGCATTGAAGAAAAAAAAAGAAGAAAAACATTCCAAATAACAGCATCAATATTAAGAGTTGCTCTTCTGCTGTTAATTTTGTTGTTGTTTTTTAGTCAAAGGAATAATATTTTGTTTTTGCATTAAATTTTAATGCTTATGTGTATGTGTGTATGTGGATAAAATTCTCGTGCATGCTATGATACGAGAGAAAGAGAGAGTAACGACAATCAAAATACTTTTGATTTTCACCTGAAATACAAACGAATCAATACATCAATAGGCTGATGCTGTTTAAAGTGTTGCCATTGCTTTATAGTTAACATTGAAATTTTAAAATGGTACTGAACTCTAGAACTGAAAGAGTACTTTTTTTACATCAAATTGTACTTTTGTAAAAAAAAAATTTATTTTTATTTACGGAACAGAAGAATTTATGACCAGACGTCGGTACAAAGAGAACATGATAAAAATTTGGGTGTATTAACCCAGAGGAAAATTGTTAGTAATACAGTGAACTCGCTATAACATGAACTCATTTTTACCAAAGCAGTTCACATTTTCGAGTTTGTTCACGTTATCGAGTACCCAAATTAAAAAAAAATTACTCTATTTAATATGAAAAATTCCAGTTTAATAAGTAAAAAGATCTTTGTCCAAAAATTTGAAATACTTTTCCAGTAATTGTTTAAAACTTTTTAGTCAAGAATTCAGTAAGTAAAATTATAGCAAAGTTTTCTGTTTTAAATTTGTCAGTTGAAGTTTTCCTCTTTAACAAAACATTGATGAAACTGGCCATAAAAAAGTTTACATGTCACCCATGCGGACTTGAAGAATTTGTAATTCACTGGACAAAAAAAGTTTTTGAAACTTCGTGCCATTTTAGATTTCTCAATTACCAATAAATTAAGTTAAGTTTGTAAGTCCCTGACGCATTTAAATAGCCCGTGAAAGTTAATCGTTGAATCTCCATCTTTGCGCCTGGAGCACTTTTCTCCAGTGATGACAAGTATGTTTAGCATGGCAACTATTTCCAATATAAACCGAATTCATCGGCATTATATGGTTGATCTTCACAAGGAGCGATTTCTTCCTTTTCAACATGTTGCGGCTGCGCAGAAACCTTTTCTCCGGAAATTTTGAGAAGGCGAACACCAAACTTTAATTTAAATTTTTGAAGCCATCCGTCACTGGTGTTAAAACCACAATCATTTTCATTAATTTAATCGTGAATTTCTAAAGATTTCACAATTTAAAAACAGATTGAAAAATAAAAAAGTGTTCAGGTTTAGCGCTTTCAGATTTTGTTCACGTCTTAGAATACTCTGTGGAAAAATAAATTTGTTCACGTTTTACTTCCGAGTGTTCACACTTTCGAGTGTTCAGGTTTTCGCGAGTTCACTGTATTTTCAAGTGCAAAGTGGAAAACATAAACAAAATTACAGTGCCAAATCTCTAAAGACTGCGTATTTAACTTGACAAATATTCTTCTAAAAATGGAGGTAATTTCTCATTGTTGTTAGTGAATCTCATTGGAAAATAGTGTATCGACCTAGCTTCTCACACCATTTATGTTGTATACGTTAATTTTATACATGAAATTACCTTCATGGCAGGTTTATTTACTCTCAGAGTTTTTGCCAGATATGTGCTGAGAGGTAGTCGCCAAAGAAATATTTTTTTTTCACATTTCGTTTCGATGCCTTCCCTGGAATACGAACCCGGGTTTTACGTCTAATAAGCCAACACACTACCTACTATACTACGGGGAATACAATGTAATCTTACGCTTTTTTTATGTTTTTAATGTTCGTGCCCTATGTGTGTAAAAAACCGAAGATGTTCTTCCCCTGGGGGATTTTGGTTTTTGACTTAAGCATGTCTCTTGCATATACAAAACAAACGGCAGCTGATTTGAAACGTAGCATAATGCCCTGTAAAAGCCCCGATTAGCCAAATGTCTAACGGAATGTTTTTAGCATCCGTTCTATAACATTCTAAGTCGAAAAAGGGTGTTTTGAATTATGAGCTCTCAAAGTTTTCACGCGACATACGACCATATGTGTGTTCCAAGTAGATTTTTCCCTATAACTTCGGCACGGATCGGTATATCTTAATCAAATTTTGACAGTATTTAAGTTAGAGAACGTAGAAATTAAAAACGTTCTAAGTACACTTAGAAAGTTATAGAATGGAGGCCTCGATATGAACAGCAATGTATATGCTTAGCGAAATTACATTACGGTTCGGTAATCGCTCTCATTGTTTTTCGTATAAGGAAAAACGAACGTATATACGTTTAGTCGACGTTTGGCTAACCAGGGCTAAAGACTAATACTAGCTTAGCATTCCATTGTATATGTTGCTAACGCATTATTAGTTGAAAAGCTCAAAACATAAAACATCTGCTAGAAAAAAGTACTGAAAGCGTCCATTTTTGAAATAGAAAAGTACTTAAAATAGTACTAAAGTACTGAATTTTTCAACACTGGTTAATATTGCCCATGTTATTGCTTTTTTTTAACAACATTTATCAGATCTTTAATTTTTTTCCCCTTCCTCTCTTACTGAGAGAGCGAGAGAGAGAGAGAGACAGAGTGAGAGACAGATTGAGCTCTTATCAATATCGCCAGCATTTACGAGAAAAAATAACAAGTTTTTGAATCTTAATTTTGTAAATAAAAGTTTTGTTTTTTTTTTTAATTATTGTTGTTGTTGTTGCTTTTTTAAACAAAAGTTGTTTTTTCTTTTTTAAATATTTTTTTTATTGTTTTTTTTTTTAATTTTTTTTGCCTTTAAAGTTCAATTAATTTTTAATTATATGCGTGCTGCCTACTAAAGCAGTTAAAATAAAATTTTTTTTAAGTTTTCTTGTGCGTATTTTTGCATTTTCTAGGCTTCTAGCCAATATTGGTCTTGTATTGGGTGTGGTTTTAATAATATTAATCGAGAAAAAAACAATAATAATTTATTTACAATATTTTTATTGTATATTTTAACCATAATTATTCATATCTGTATGTACTTGAAATATTTTGTTTGTTTGTTTGGTTTTTTGTTTTATTTCTTTTATAATCGTACGTACATAAAATGTTTACATATTTATTCCATAAATAAATATTTTTTCATTTGAATTTTTAATATCATATCTCATCTCTAATCATGTAAACAAAACGTGTGTTGTTTTTTCCTCTATCTTGTTTATAGGTTTATATCTTGGCTAAAACAGTGTTGTAAATTAATGCAATCTTAGTCAACTTATTAAGGGTTTTCAGAGGGATGTTTTAATTAAATTTAAGTTTATGTAGACCTAATTTTGGGCAATACTTACATAGTAAATTAGTTATTACAACAGTTTAGTAAAGATTACAACCTAGTTTCTCACATCACTCATGTTGTATGTGGTCATTTTATGCATGGGTGGTGGGACCTAAAGTTTAAAGTCGACTCTGAACGGCAGATTGTTTGAGAAACTTTCTTATGACAATTTTACTTACTCTCGGAGGTTTTGCCAGAAAACTGGTGAGAGGCGTTCGCCACAGAAACATTTGTGGGCCCCACGTCTTATAAACCTACACACTACCTACTAGACTAGGACGATTACCGATGCCCTGGTATTATATTGTAAAGTTGCACAGCAAGTACAAAAGGACCTTCAAAGCAGCCAGAAATGGTAATATGAGGACGGATTACAAATCTAAAGGGAAAGAGCATATGGACGTTGTGTAAGGTTTTCTGAAATAGTGAGCCCTAGCAAAACCACTCGATTAAGGGAAATTATATTCAAAACACCACCAGGTTTCAGGTTTTATGATAGCACCTTTGGCGTCTTAAAGGGGTACTAGGAAAGGCAGTATTAACGGGCTTTTCAATGTACAGGTATTCCCCGACTTACAACCGAAATAGGTTCCTGGTTAAAAAATTCCGACTTAGCTAATGTAAGTCGAATTTTTTACTTTGAATTTTTTTTTTTGTATTTTTCTCATATATTTGTCTTCTTAAAAGTATTTTCTATGAAAAAAAATTGGGGAAAAAATGGTTGTAAGTGTGAATAGTTGTAAGTCGAACGATTGTAAGTCGGGGACTACCTGTACTTCATACATCCAATGATCACAGTATGGCTGACAACTTATATGTAGTAAATGATGGTGTAGTCACCTTAGCTTAGTAAATGTGAGGCCACGGTTCAAACCCTAGGTCAGATATCTCCATCAAAACGAAGTATGAAGAAATTATATCTTTGACGCCTTCCTCTCAGCAGATGTCTGATAAAAACTCGACTCAGGCGCTATAATTTCTAGTAAATTTCAGGAGCCGCAGGTTGGGATTCATTCCCTGACTTGTGCGCATTTAGAAATCTGTTTGAAACTCACCCATATACGAGAGGGATGGCAAACTGGTTTTATTTTGTAAGAGGCTTCCAGAAAGTGTTTCTTTACGCCTTGACAACGTTACTTCGCTATCAAAACATTGTAATTTCGCGCCATAAGACTGTTTTTGTGCGGCTATGTCATAGACAGCGTATACTTGAGTACTTCTCTCACGATGGAACATTTGAAAAGAAATTTTCGCAAAATAGTATCCAAGATATCGCCTATTGATATCTCAAAAGGATCAACAGCTGCAACTAACTCAGGGGCTGTCATTTAAATGAAATTTTATTTCGTACTTAATAAGAAGATCCAGGCATTATAATGAAGTCATCGTAGTCTAGTAGGTAGTGTGTTGGCTTATTAAAGGTAAGGCCCGAGTTTAAATCCCAGCTCAGACATCAAAACGAAAATATGAAAATATTTCTTCAGTGACTTCCCTTCAGCAGATTTCTGGAAAGAACTCTGAAAGTAATTTAAATTGCTATGAAAAGTTTCTCAGAAATCTGTTGTTCGGAGGCGACTTTAAACTGTCGGTCCCGGAACTCATGCGTAAAATTAACGCACACAACACGAGTGGTGTGAGAAGCTAGGACATTGTACTGCACCTCCGGGTACTGTACTTGACATAGTTGACAAGTAGAAGTCCTCTAACCTAACCGAATCTAATCTAATGAGAAGATCCAGGCATTATAATGGCTGACCAAGTTCCACCAAACAAAGGAAGAAGAAGAAGTTGGTAAGCGCAAGGGCTGCATATTAAAAGCACGACTAACCCTCGCTGGAAAACCAGCTTGAAAGTTTAATAAACGAAGCTATATCCTAGGCATCGATGATAGTTCCGTATAGCTGGCAAGGATTGTTTGTACCTCGCTCTCAGCGGATTTGCATCCACGGCAAAAGTCGTTAAATGGGTGCTGCATTCTTTCCGCGTGTCTGCCCATAACACAATGTCCTGCAAGCATGGCCATTGTGATCGAGATGACCTTACGATCAAGTCCAAGTAACAGGTTGGTGCCCCTTCTATTCACCGAGTGAGTGAGTGAGTCCAAAGGTGGAGGAGTCCTGAGTCATTGACTCAGCATATGTTGGGCGTCCCGAAAGAATTTCCGCGCAATTGTCATCATGACCGATGTTAGTGGCATACTCAAGTCGATGGAAGAGGAGCATCCGGAAGGAGTGCACCAGCCCTGGTGAGCTCGTATGTATGTTTGAACGATCCACCAAAAGGATCGTCATCTGCCTGAACAATCCATTTCCATTCAGAATATGTTTTCGATTTGTTTATAAAAGAGAATCTTGAACTTGTAATATTCTGTACTTAAAAATTAATTGTTCTCTACCCTCTTTAATTGATCAACTTCACTTCTATTATTGATTTGTTCACTTCGTTAAGTATTTATCGATTACCCAGCTTCTGTTGCTATTGTTCTACGGAGTTTGTGCCTCTCGTAATTTTTTTTTATTTCAAAACAGATTTTCTTAATTAAGTTTTCCGAAATACAATGTCGATTGAAAATAATCTTGATTTTTTTTCCAATTTTTTTTTGTTTTTGTTTTTTTCTAATGTTACATAATTATAGATTTTAATTTAATTTTTTAAAAAAAATTAATGTTTTCTATTCACGCTTTAGTGATTTCTTGTGGCAGGCATCATTAAGACAATTTTCTTTTAAGTTTGCCCTCTTCACTGAGAGAATAAACGAAAAAAGCAAAATCATTACGACTCTTGTAAATAATGTTCACAAAATACTTTTCATATATGCGTTGTATAATGTACAGTGCATGACAAAAGTGTGTTAATGTAGGCTAAACATATGTGAAAAAAAAAAATTGCTCAATTAGGAAAATAATTTTGAATTTAAGATCAGATTTTGTTCTAAAATTAAGGGACAAGCTATTTAAGATAGTGATTCATTACAAGAGTTCATTACCTTACTGTCATTACTGTATAATTGTGTCTTCGCTATTCTGCAGTACAAAAGCCTCAACATAGGGTTCAAGGCACAGCTCAATTCATTAAAGAGTTATACTCCAGTTCGGTAGGGTATATGAAGCATAAACAGTAAGGAAGTCAGATGCGTTTTAATACCTCTTAGATCTTCTTTGGATACCTGGTTAATATACTACATTTTAGCCAAGACAACAACCAACATAGCTTTATATTCTCTAATGTTATTTTATACACGAGAGGTGGAACCTATAGTATAACGACGACTCGGAATGACTGATTTGAAAAACTTTACAATGTAAATTTTTATTTTATTCTCGGAAGGTATCTGCTCTGGGGTTTGTAGGAAGGCCTTGCGTCTAATAAGCCAACATACTACCCGCTACTTACTTACTTAATTAGCCATAACAACCCGATTAACGGATTTCGGCCTGCCACAAAACATTCTTCCAGGCGCCTCTGCTTCTTGCGCGAGCAGGGCTTCCTCGATTTGGTCTTTCCAACGTCCTCTTCGCCGACTTCCGCACATCTCCGCATCAAATACTCGTCTCGCCGGAGCATCCTCCTCCATTTGAACGACATGACCGAGCCAGCGCAGCGGCTGTACATTAATATGCAGTACAACGTCCATGTCGTTGAGGAGCTCATATAGCTCACTGTTGAATCGGATGCGAAAATCATGACCAACTCGCACTGGACCGAAGATTTTACGTAGGACTTTTCTCTTAAATACTCTCAAGGCAGCTGCATCAGTTCTTAATAGGGTCCATGCTTCTGCGCCATAAACAAGCACGGGTAGGATGAGCGTCTTGTAGAGTATTAGTTTCGTCTTGTGAGAGAGGTCTCTGCTACTCAATTGCCTACTGAGACCATAATTGCACCTGTTGGCAAGAGTAATCCTGCGCTTGATCTCCAGACTGACATCATTCTCGGTGGTAACGGCGGAGCCAAGGTAAATGAATTCCTTGTCTGTATTAAAAGTATAGTTATCGGCCGTAATTTGAGAATCAATACGCCGCACCGCTCTACTTGTCGATAACATATACTTCGTTTTGCCCTCATTTACTGCCAGACCCATCTTCTTAGACAATAGCACTAAAGGCAGCAGTGACATCTACCCACTAGATTACGGCGATTATAGGTGTATCGCATATGGCTGGCATAAAGAGTAAGGAAGTCAGATAAGTTCCAGGACTTCTTTGTTCTCTTAAAGGAACAAAAACACTTGAAAACTTTTATCGATAACTGGCAAATATTTTATCTACTTACTTCATTGGTTATTACAACTCTGTAGTCAAGATAACAACCTAGATTCCCATACCATCTATACATGACTGTCGACACCTACTGATGAACAATAACTGGGAATGACAAATTTGTAAAACGGCAGAGTTTTTGCCGGAAGACTGCAGAGAGGATATCGCTGAATCAGATATTTTTTTTGTACCGTTTTGTTCATGATATCTTAGTAAGGATTTAAATCATGAGTTCACGTCAACGAAGTTAATAGACTATGGCGATCAATATATTGCTTTCAGCAAATATCGCAAAGAATTCTGATGTTGAGAACAAGAAAAGTTTTTGAATCTCTTGAAAATAGCTGAAAAATCTTGAAAATCATGAAGATTGGGTCTTAAGTGTCAGGTGCATGTGTTTTCTGTTAGTCCATGCACCCAAAAGAGAGCCTTAAAGAATGTTTTGCGATTTCGTTTTAATATTTTCTAGTCAGAAGGCTTTGTTGATTGGGATTGAAGCATCTTAGTTTTACAACTTTTAAAGAGAGTCTCAAAAATCGGTCGTTCAGGGTGGCTGAACTGTATTGCAACCAACTTCAGGTTCTTATCATTTGTAAACCGTTCATCTGATAGCTGACAGATTTATTCCAGTGACAGTTCATTTTATTATTTACAAGCTTACAAAAGCATTTTGATCTATTGCATTCAGAAAAAAAGTTATTCGTGATGGAAATCAAGCGTGATAGTGTGATTGTTTTGTATTTGGCTGGAAATACTATAGTTAGAGCCCTTTTTATGTGATTTCAATGTGAATAAATTTTTTGTTTCTCGTACCATTGCTCGTTACCATGATACTGGCTGTGTTACATCGCGTCCAAAAGTGGAGGAAAAAAAAATGGTAACAACAGCAGAAATGATCCGAAAAGTGAAGACCAGATTTGATCGAAATCCATACCGCTGTGGTAGAAAAATTGCCCGTGAGCTGAACATATCGCGAGAACGGATGCAACACATATGGAAAAATGAGCTTGGACTAAAGCCATTGAAGTTCCAAAAAGTGCAAGAGCTCACCAATGTACAAAAAAAAGTTAGACTGGAAAAAGCCAAGGAGCTACTTCGCTTGCACGAAAGTGGGCAGTTACCGAATTTGGTTTTCTCCGATGGTAAGCCATTCCAAACTGAGCAGTTTGTGAACAAACAAATTGGTCGGGTTTACTTACCAAAGAGGTCAGCTGAAAATTTACACATGCGATTGGCCACCAGATCTCAAGCGCCGCTGACGATAATGGTGTGGGTCGCCGTAACGGCCGATGGTCACTCCCCTCTCGTATTTATCGACCGTGGGGTCAAAATAAATGCCGAATATTATCGGGAAAATGTCTTAAAGCCAGTATTGGAGCCCTGGGCAGATAAACATTTCGGCCGCAGACCATGAACATTCCAACAGGACTCAGCACGCGTCAACCAAGAATAGCTTAAAAAGAAAGTTCCTCACTTCATTTCTACCGCACAATGGCCACCAAAATCTCCGGATCTCAATCCGTTGGACTTTTGAGCCTGGGGCATTTTGGCGAGTAAGGTTCTCACAAAAAAATACCAAAGTGTCGATCATCTCAAGATGGTGCTCCGCCGGGAATGGGCTAAAATACTGCAGAGCCACTTTTGTGCAGCCTGTGATGGCTTTGTCGGCCGTTTGAAGGCCATAATTCGTACCAAAGGTGGCCAATTCGAACAAATCTAAAGTGATTCTAAAAATTTGATGTTATTTCCAACATTTTTTACTTTTGAACAATAAAATTAAAAAAATATGGCGCTTTACTTTGTTGCATTATATATCAGCCACCCTGTATAAACCATACAACATCAGTGATGTTAGAAGATAGGTTGTAATCCCGTCTAAAGGATTCTAATGACCAATTATGTATGTATGTATGTGGAGGTTTCTTTCAGGGAAAGAACTATACTGTTGTACTATAAATGTGTCGATAACAATTTTATTACCCACTGTATGAGTAATACGTATAATGTTGTTACGATTCCATTAACGTTACATGTGTTTGCTAATTTCACTTTTTTTTTGTTTAAAATCATAAAATTTTTAATATTTAATGTTTAATGATTAAAATGTTTTTAATTTCTTTTTTTTTATTTTAATATTCTTAAGCTAGACAGAGTAATGAAATCATTACGTATCGATTTTTTATATAGTGGATGATCCATTACATTCATGATTTTTATTGGCACAAGTATTACGCATATTCCGGTTTTATTTCTTAAACTTTATTACTCATTCGAACAAATTCTTAATAATTTTTATTATTTTTATAACATTTTTTCTTTTTTTTTATAATGAAATATGATGTAAATACGATATAAATTATAAGATCTTGAAATATTTTATAGGAGCGTCAAGTCTATTATTGATATGTTCTAAACACATGCCGCAAATATTTACTCATCTAGTTCTATTTTTGAAAAGGTTTCAATAGCTTAGAGAATCATAGTTCCCCGCATACATTGACGTCATTTTAAAAAGGGTTTTCCCCTAAGAACTATTCAATTATTCTCTTGGAAGCTTTAGAAGTTATTTTTGTAAGCTGATGCATGATGATAATATTTGGTTTTTACTAAATTTCCTGCCCCGTTTAACTAATTTTAGGCCTAGAATGTGTAATAAAGTCTGAATTAATTTCATAAGACTTGGCCGTTTGCCTATAGCAACGGAAGTTCTTAAATTAGGCCCACAAAATTCTAGCCACTATACGTGTATCCTAACAAATACTGGCCCCTGGGGTCATTGAAAGTTTCATATGATATTGATTCTTTCTAATCAAGGAGCATAATTCCCACTCTCATTCTTTAACTCATTTCAAACTGATCCTTCATGATCAGGAAGCATAATCTTTACCCAGCTGTCGAAAATCAATTTCAAATTCATGTGATCAGTGATCGGAATATATCTAAAAGCACTTATATGACTGGAATTCTGGTCCTGGTTGCAAATGGTATGAACAAAGTACTGATCATAGCACACTTATTCAATAAGATATGTTCGAAGGAAAGCTCTATTATGGTCTCAATGATCTTTTGTAGCAAGTTACCTAATGAAGTCAGACTGCAAGTATGCTCAGGAGACAAATATCAAAAAGGAATATAAACAAAAGTCAGCGGGAAAAATAAATAAAATAAATCTAGGATAAGTTCGTACGGTTTCAAGAAGAAGAGATGGAAAGTGGAAAAGAACCATGGACCACATACTGAAAGAAAGAAAGGATACCTTCTTTATTAGAAGCCGTTCCCATGTTTTTAGCTCATTTAATTCTAGAACGGTCAACGCAGGATCATTTTAGGTGATGTACGTCGTATGGAGTTTTGAGAATATTCTCTAGGATACCTGATCATCAGGTACACTCTTTTCGGCCCTTTAACTCTCTTCTACGGTCTGCTTGACCTATCCGTTATAATGTCTTGGAATCCAATACAATACCGCCCTGTGTACCTTTTCAAGACTATTATGAAGTCCTCTATAAAGACAGAAACCAACTGCATGCTGACAGTATGCTTAATCGGTGTAGTGTGGGCAGTAACGGCCGATGGTCGCTACCCGCTGTTTTCATCGACCGTGGAGTCGAAATAAATGCCGAATATTATCGAGAAAATGTCTTAAAGATATTATTGAGGCGCTGGGCAGAGAAACATTTCGGCCGCAGACCATGGTCATTCCAACAAGACTTCATTTTTACCGGACAATGGGCACCAACTTTTGTGCCTGGGGCATTTTGGAGAATAAGGTTCTCACTAAAAAATTTAAAAGTGTCGATCATCTCAAGAACGCTCTTGGCCGTGAATGGGCCAAAATACCGCAGAGCCACTTTCGTGCACTTTGAAGGCCATAATCCGTACCAAAGTTGGCCAATTCGAACAAATCTAAACTGATTCTGAAATTTGATGTTATTTCCAACCTTTTTTTCTTTTGAACCATAAAATTAAAAAAAAAAATTTAAAACATATAGCGGTTTTCTTTGTTGCATTATATATCAGCCACCCTGTAATTATTCACTTAGACGGCTATTCCTATGAAGTTGGCGTAATCTAGTAGGTAGCGTGTTGGCTAACTAGACAGCAAGCCATTGTTTAAACCACAGGTCAGAGATCGTGTAAGTCCAGCCACTCATGTATAAAATTAACGCACTCGCACTCAATATACATAAGTGGTGTGAGAAGCTAAGTCGTAATCAAAACTGAAGGATTGTAATGATCAATTTCGAATGTATTTCAGTCCATTTCAAGACATAAAAAAGCTGCTCAAATCATTGTTCAGAGTCGACGTTAAATCATGGTTTCTATTACAAGGGGGTGATGTTCGAGAGGATCTTGGAGGGAACTTTTAAAAAGAGTCTCAAAATCGGTCGTTCAGGGTGGCTGAACTGTATTGCAACCAACTTCAGGTTGTTATCATTTGTAAACCGTTCATCTGACAGCTGACAAATTTATTCCAGTGACAGTTCATTTTATTATTTACAAGCTTACAAAAGCATTTTGATCTATTGCATTCAGGAAAAAAAGTTATTCGTGATGGAATACAAGTGTGATTGCTTTATATTTGGCTGGAAAACCCCATGTAGCTATCGTTAGAGCCCTCCAGCATTTAAATGTAAAGAAATCTTTTGTTTCTCGTACCATTGCGCGTTACCATGATACTGGCAGTGTTACATCGCGTCCAAAAGTAGACGAAAAAAAACGGTAACAACACTAGAAGTTATCCGAAAAGTGAAGGCAAGAAAAATGGCTCGTGAGCTGAACATATCACGAGAACGGATTCAACACATATTGAGAAATGAGCTTGGACTAAAGCCATTGAAGTTCCAAAAAGTTTAAGAGCTCACCGATGGACAAAAAAAGTTGGACTGGAGAGAGCCAAGGAGTTATTTCGCTTGTACGGAAGTGGCCAGTTGCCGATGAGAAGCCATTCCCCATTGAGCAGTTTGTGAACAAACAAAATGATCGGGTTTACTTGCCAAAGAGGTCAGCTGAAAATTTACACCTACGATTGGCCACCAGAACTCAAGCGCCGCCGACAATAATGGTGTGGGCCGCCGTATCGGCCGATGGTCACTCCCCGCTCGTATTTATCGACCGTGGAGTCAAAATAAATGCCGATTATTATTGGGAAAATGGCTTAAAGACAGTATTGAAGCCCTGGGCAAAATAACATTTTGGCCGCAGACCATGGACATTCCAACAGGACTCAGCACCACCGCACTCAGCACGCGACAACCAAGAATGTCTTAAGAAGGAGGTTCCTCGCTTCATTTCTACCGCACAGTAGCCACCAAAATCTCCAGATCTCAATCCGTTGTACTTTTGCGCCCGGGGCATTTTGGACAGTAAGCTTCTCACTAAAAAATACCAAAATATCGGTCATCTCAAGACGGTGCTTCGCCGGGAATGAGCTAAAATACCGCAAAGACATTTTCGTATAGCCTGTGATGGCTTTGTCGGCCGTTTGAAGGCCATAATTCGTACCAAAGGTGGCCAATTCGAACAAATCTAAAGTGATTCTAAAATTTGATGTTATTTCCAACATTTTTTGATTTTGAACGATAAAATTAAAAAAAAAAATTATAGAAAATTAGCGATTTACTTTGTTGCATTATATATCAGCCACCCTGTATAAAACACACAACATCAGTGAAATGAGAAGATAGGTTGTAATCCCGGCTAAAGGATTATGTATGTAAGTATGTGCAAGTTTGTTTCAGGGAGAGAACTATACTGTTGTACTATAACTGTGTGTACAAACATATCGATAACAATTTTATTACTCACTGTATGAGTAATACGTCTAATATTGTTACGATTCCATTAACGTTACATGTGTTTGCTAATTTCACTTTTTGTTGTTTAAAATCATAAAATTTTTAATATTTTATGTTTAAAATGTTTTTAATTTCTTTTTTTTTTTTATTTTAATATTCTTAAGCTAGACAGAGTAATAAAATCATTACGTATCAATATTTTATATAGTGGATGATCCATTACGTTCATGATTTTTATTGCCAGAAGTATTACGCATATTCCGGTTTTATTTCTTAAACTTTATTACTCATTCGAACAAATTCTTAATAATTTTTATTATTTTTATAACATTTTTCTTTTATTTTTTATAATGAAATATGATGTAAATACGATATAAATTCTAAGATCTTGAAATATTTCTATAGGAGCGTCAAGTTTATTATTATTGATGGGCTGTAAAACACATGCCGCAAATATTTACTCATCTATTGCTATTTTGAAAAGGTTTTAATAGCTTAGAGAATCATAGTTCCCCGCATACATTGACGTCATTTTAAAAAGGGTTTTCCCCTAAGAACTATTCAATTATTCTCTTGGAAGCTTTAAAAGTTATTCTTGTAAGCTGATGCAAGATGATAATACTTGGTTTTTACTAAATTTCCTTCCTCGTTTATATATTCTGAATTAATTTCATAAGACTTGGCCGTTTGCCTATTGCACCGGAAGTTCTTAAATTAGGCATAAAAATTCTTGTCATTGAAAGTTTCATATGATACTGATACTTTCCAATCAAGGAGCATAAGTCCTACGTTAATACGTTAACAAATAACGGCCTCTGGTCCACATCAGAGATCAGCAATAAGAATTCAAAACAATAATTAGGTTCGAGTCATACTTATAATTTCAGAAACTTTAATACGCATTAATACTTATCTTGATATCATACTCATACCACTCATTCTCAAAGTTGGAAGTACTCATCGTATTCATACTTAACAATACGCGTGATTTTATTAACTTCGACTCGTCTCTACTTAACATTTACACGAAGCACAAAATAAGTATGATTCGAGTACGAGCACAGCAATACTCACAAGAAGATTGTGTAAATGCTTTGCTTGTTGTCTTTGTCTTTCCTTTCTTCTTTGTTTGTATATGCAACAACAACAAAGGCTGTATATTTTGATGAATTATTCGAACCACTCGAATCACTCATAAGTATTTTTCTAAATCTATGAATCAGAATGAGTAGGCGTATGAATCAAACATATTTCGAATGTTGTAAGTTTGATGTCAACGTTGTACTCATACTCATTACGACTTATACTTATAAATCAATGTTGTAGCGAGTACGAATGAATCAGAGTAGTTGAATTTCAATTTTGTTGATTTATTCATACTCAAAATTGCATGAGTGTTTATGAGTAGCGGAAAAACTATTCATTGCTGATCTCTGGTCCACATCAAACATATTCTTCACAATTAAAGAACTTAATCTCGACTCTGCTGTCGAAAATCAATTTAAAACTCATATGATCAGTGATCGGAATATATATAAAAGCATATGCTTACAGTATCAAATTGCTGGTCATAGCACACTTATGCAATAAGACGTGAAAAGCTCCATTATGGCTTTAATGATCGCTGTAGCGTATAGCTCCTATTCCACAATATATTTGTTAGAAAATTAGGTTATGAAGACAGGCTTAAAGAAGAAAAACAGAGGCCAATTATACAATGCGACAAAATAAAAAAAAAAACTTAAATGCACCCGGATAAAGACATAGTCCACTTTGTTCAGTTGGTTGAGTAGATCTCAAAAATATTTTTTTTTTATTTCTCGAACCCTCCAAACTTTTTTAGTGGACAAAAACTGTTTTTTTTTTTGACTTCACGCACAAATTTCTGGATTACTCAAACATTTCTGAGCAGATTTCCAAAATTTAAGTCTTATTGGAAAGAGGAGAGATGGACTTTTAAAACGGTATACATATCTTTATTATTTGACTTAATATGCTCAGAGATTTGACGAGGTAAACTTCGAAAATGTGATTTTTTTTCATTTTTTTTCAGATTTGTGCGTTCCTAGTAGCAAATTTTACTTAAAAAGTATGAAATAGGTTAACTCATTCTGAAAGTGCATTATCTTGTGAAGAGATTCACAATTCGTTTGATCAAATCGGATAAAAATTACTGTAGTTATTGTATAAATAGTATAACAATCGTGTCATATTTTTTATATATTTTTATCTTGTTCGAAAGGGGAGAAATTGGGTTTTAAAACGGTATACATATCTCTACTATTTGCCTTATTATGCTAAGAGATTTGATGAGGTAAACTTGGAAAATGCGAATATTTTTCTAATTTTTTCAAGTTTATACGTTCGTAGTAGCAAACTTTACTTAAAGAATATGAAATAAGTGATAACATTCTGAAAGTGCATTATTTTGAGAAAAGATTGTCATTTCGTTTGGTCAAATCGGACAAAAATTACCTTAGTTATTATGTATATAAATGAGATAAAAGTCGTGGTATATTTGTTATACATGTCATCTCATCAAATCAACTTTCGGCTCAAAAATTTTCAGAACTTTTGATGGATCTTGATTGGTTATCACAAAATGCGTTAATTTCACGTTTGCAAGACTACCAGAAGTCAAATAATATTTGTGTTTTTATGCAAATAATATTATTTCTCTTTGCTCAAACATTGGCCAACTTCTGGTGGTCGCTCAAATTTGGAATTGATACATTTTCTGATAAACAATCAAGATCCATCAAAAATACTGAAAATTTTTGAGCCGAAAGTTGATTTGATAAGATCAGATATATAAAAAATATAACTCGACTGTTAGACTAATAATTACGGAAATTTCTGTCCGATTTGATCAAATAAAGTATCAATCTCTTCATAAGATAATGCACTTTCAGAATGTTAGCACTTGTTTCATATTTTTTAAGTAAAGTTTGAAAACATATGAAAAAAATTTGAATTTTCCAAGTTTTTGAGTTCTACTCAACTAACTGAACAACGCGGACTCTATGTAGTTACTCGGGTGTATTTTCACTGTCGCACCGTGTTATACCATGTACACAAATTTTTCAATGTTGTTTTTTAGTATCAATCATTTAAAGGTTATTTCGTTGCTTTTTTAGAGGTTACTTAGCCATCTTTATTGCAAAAAAATACAAACAAAAAAACAACAAAAAATATTTTTTTTTATTACCGAAAAAATTCTAAACTTTTTTTGAAATTTGCATGCATTTTAAGAAACAACTCTTTTCCATCTAAGGCTGCAGTTTTTTCAAATCTGACTAGAATTTTAATGCAATGCCCGTAAATATAAATTAAAAAAAAAGAAGAAGAAAAAAATGTTTTTAAGGAATTCCTACATCATTATTGAATGCTTGTTTGCTTTTTAATTTACAAAATTTTTTTAGATTTTTTTTTGTATTTAAATTAGCCTCAGCGAGTGTTTAAGTTAATTATTCCTTTTTGTATTGCGTTTCAAATACTTATTGTTTGTTGTTGTAATTAATTTATATGGTTCAACAGGTCGTAGCATCATCGTCTTTATTGTGTTTGTAATAAGCGATTGCTGCTGCTGCTGCTACTGCTACTGCTATTAAATATGAATAGGAATTTTCTCCACAAATTTTAGGGTTATAAATGTCGTCGTTGTCGTTAACATTTAATTAAACCAAATATACTTACAAAATACAATACAATACACAACAATACAAATACAACAATACAAATACGAACCACAACAATAATAATAAGTCGAAAATATTTAACAGGGTGCACCACTACACTAACGACAAGCGACCAACGACGAGAATATGATGAATGAATGACTCAAAAGTGTGATGATGAATGAAGAAACAAATTGTTTAACCCATACAGTACCGATAGACAAAAAGAGTATTAAGCAGGAAGTCGCCGTAGTCTAGTAGGTAGTGTATTGGCTTTTTAGACGGAAAGTCCGGGTTCGTATCCCAGGTCAGGCATCAAAACCAAATATAAAAAAAAAATTTCTTAGGCGACTTCCTCTCAGCAGATTTCAGGCAAAAACTCTAAGAGTAAATAAACCTGCCATGAAAAAGTTTCTCCACAAATCTGTCATTCGGAGCCGACGTTAAACTGTACGTCCCGCCACTCACGTATAAAATTAACGCACACAACGTGAGTGGTATGTGAAGCTCGACGAAGGGTTGTAATGGCCATTTAAGCCATTCTCCTTTGAGGAGAAATTGTCAAGAAACGAAAATGCAGTGGCGCAAATTGGCGGCAACCTTATAGTGGCAGGCGACTTTAACTACAGAGCTGTAGAATGGGGAATACCAGAATACCAACCCAAGAGGCAGCCGAATTGTGGAGATGGCAGCACAAACCGTCCTTATCTTCGCGAATAAGGGGAACGTAGCTACCTTAAAACGACCAGGTTGCGAGGCCACTATGGTCTCGGAGAGCACGTATCACAGAGTCGAGGACTGGAGGGTCTTGGAAATACATAAATACGTTCAGTGATCACTGGTTAGGTTAGGTCGTAGTGGTAGCTCTGATATCACAAAGCTCACTTGAGCACGCATGGCGGCCCGTTGTGATGCCACGGGTGAAACGCAATTCCAGTACTAACCAAGTTCCGCTAAATCAGGGAAAGGAAGAAGTTGATCAGCGCAAGGGCTGCACCAGTGATCACTGGTACATATCGTACACCTTTGCTTCAAGGCATAGAGTAAAGAAGAACAATTACACCACGAATTTCCGAAGATGGGATGCACGTAAGTTGAATGTGAATCGGCTTATCTAAGAAGTGAACAGATTGTGTAGCAGAGTTCAACTGAACTTTAGGACGATGCGAGGAGAAGAGTTGAACAAATCATGGAGATAATAAGACCCGAACATTAGAAAGAAGGCAATGTACTGGTAGGACGGCAATATCGCAGCGCTTAGGCGAGAGTGCCTACGACTATGACAGAGATACACTAGAGCCAGACCCGGCGGATCAGCTGCTGACGAAATGCTGGCATATTAGGAGGCAAAAAGTCTCTAAAGAAGCTATAACGCGCAAGAAAAATTAGACATTCCAGGAACTACGCGATGACGTAAACGTAAACCCTTACGTAAAAACGTAAACCCTCCGGTGTGGTCACAACAGTCCACGAGACGAGGGGGGGATTTAGTGAGTTAGGGCCCCTCACACGGAGGATGTAAGGATGTGACTCCTGCCGCTATGGTGCGGTTAGATACCTTTACCCCTCATAGGCATAAAAAAAACTCCTTCAGCCAGGATTACGACCTAGTTTTTCACACTACTTAAGATTAT
>CM025789.1:18945964-18992757 GCA_014635995.1 Sarcophaga peregrina
GATTCAACATACACAGAAAGTTTTAATTTTGTGTGCGTGATGGCGTAATCTTTACTTTATCGTTCTTGCTGTAGATTCACATACTTATTGTCTAGCTGAAATTAATTCATATCTTCTCTGCATAATTAAACTCTTTTAAAGGATTTCCGAAGTGTAAACGTATTACCATATTCTACCATTTATGTCCTTTACTTACGATAAATTCTCCATAATTTCCGGAATATTTAATTCCATTATTATTGGCACATTAAAAAATAAAAATAAAAAAAGAAATTCTTTTTACTCGTTTCTGTTTTTGCTTAATTTTTCGAAAATATTGAAATTTTATTGCAATTTTAATTGTTGCAAATGTTTGTATCACAATAAATTATTATTGAATTATTTATTGATTTATTAAAGAAAAAAAAAAACGATAATAATTGCGTATTTTACTTGACACTAACCAACCTGAGCCCAGCACGTCATGGTCATCAATAAAAGATTAAAACATTTTTAACAATTAAAATATTTATTAATTACGATTTAATAGGACCCCAACACACGCTATCCTTTCCGAAAATCTCAACACCCCACAGGT
Organism: Sarcophaga peregrina; assembly: GCA_014635995.1. Taxonomy (NCBI): domain Eukaryota; kingdom Metazoa; phylum Arthropoda; class Insecta; order Diptera; family Sarcophagidae; genus Sarcophaga; species Sarcophaga peregrina. The sequence goes on from CM025789.1 coordinate 18,946,542, forward strand.
GTATTAGCGTATGGCGCCCGTATATGGTAAAACGTTATTTAGTGATGTCAATATTTTATTGGAATTTATTAAATTTAAGCTCAGTGTTTTAAATACATACGTAAATCCATAAAATATATATGCGAATGCATGTAGGCAGAAATTTAACACTATCACAACCGTTACATAAAACCAGGATAAGATTAGTTTGAATTATAATCGATCCCTAGACTAAGGTATAATCTAAACCCGGGGGAAAATTAAGTCTAAGTACCTAATACTATGTTCACGTATGCACCTTCATTGCATAGATCGCAATTAACGCCAATATTGATCTTAATATTTCATATAAAATCTTAATTAATTATTGCTCAATTAAATGCTAATTGTTATAATATTGAGTAAAACTTTAAATACAGTCACTGTCATAAGTCTGTTTAGTGAGCATATTATAAGTAACCGAACACTTCCTGTTGATATTTGACAACTTAGATATCAACAACGACAAACAAAACAAAGAATCTTGTTGAAACAATCAGCTGTTTTGTTTACCAGCTGTCAAATGAATATTGAGTAAACTGAATATTGCGTATATTTATTATACCTGAACGGTTAAAATATTGCTCTCAATTAAACGAATATTGACTCAATTCATTTCATTTGCATACATGAACATAGTTCCTTCACTCGCATATGAAATTAACAAACACATTATAAGTGGTGTGAGAAGCTATGTCGTAATCCTAATTGCAGAGTTCTAATGACCAATTATGTATGTAAATTAGATCGTCTAATAATGAAGTCATGGTTTTCGAATTTTAAATTAAGTGGCATTTATTTCATCATTACAATCCATTTAAGGAGTCCTTTACCATCTGGAGGTGGAAAGATAAGTGCCGCCACCTAGTGGGAAAAGGGGCGATATTCCTCACTATTACACCAAATACTCGGAGGGCGTTATTTCTAGACAATGACAGATAGCAACTCCATTTTGTAGGACTTACTACAGCAGATCAATTAAAGGAAGGGAAACAAGGCACAAATATTTTGTGGAAACCATATGCTCTCATGTCGCCATAGTATAATAGATAGTGTGTTGGCTTATTAGACGTAAGGCCCGAGTTCAAATACCAGGTCAGAGATCAAAAAAAATATTTCTTCGACGACTGCTTCTCAGCAATTTTTTTACCAGAAATCTGCTGTTTGGAGTCGACTTTAAACTCTAGCTCCGCCACTTATGTATAAAATTAACACACACAACATAAGTAACGTGAGAAGCTAGGTCGTAATCCTGACTGAAGAGTTGTAATGCCTAATTATGTATGTTACGTATATGCTCTCAAGAGGGGTACTGAAAAAAAAGAATCCCAAACTACGAGATAATTTGGAGTGTGTTCAGATAAATTATGATCGAATAGTCGAGAGTAACAGTTTTACTTACTTACTTAACTAGTCAAGACAATGTTTTAGTCAGGACTACAACCTAGCTTCATTCATCACTTATGTTGATCCTGTACGAGGCAGGGCCTACCAGTTTTAAAATCAGAATATCAGATAGGTTTTTAAGAAATTTTTCATGGCAGAGTTTTTGGGAGCAATATACTGAGAGGAATTTGTCCAAGCAATAATTATATGGCCTCTTGACTAATAAGCTAACATATTATCTAACTATGATGCCTTCATGCCTCAAGTAGATACATACATAATTGGATATTACAACCCTTCCGCCAGGATTACGACTACTACTCACTACTTACGTTGTCTGCGTTAATTGTATACATTAGTGGCGGGACCTACAGTTCAAAATCAACTCCGAATTCTAAATTATTTGAGAAACTCTTCATGACATTTTTGTTTGCTCTCAGAGTTTTTGGCAGAAATCTGCTGAGAGGAAGTCGCCGAAGAAATATTTTCATTTTATATTTTTGTTTTATTCGAGATGTCAGAGCTGTGGTTTGAGCCGTGGCCTTATGTCTAATAAGCTAACATATTATTTACTAGACTACGGTGACTGCGATTATGGCCTGATGAAGTTAAAGGATTTGTTTTCAATAGTCACATCGCATGAAATCGGTGTACTTTCGCCAAGTTGACAATTCAAAGTGCTTCGTTCAATTATACAAAAACATTCTGCGCCATTAGTCTTCAGACAAGTTGGTTTTGGGATGTCTGATCAGGGGTTTGAACTAGGGCCTAACGTCTAATAAGCCAACATATTACGTACTACATTATGATGACTTTATACAGAAGAAGAGATGGCCGTTCCCTTAAGAAATGGAGAGACTAATGGACCCATAGGCCCTTTGTGTTATGATTTCATATTGACGCCTCCGTTCTATAATATCCTAAATCGAAAAAGTGTGTTTTGAGTTATGAGCTCTTAAGGTTTTCATGCGACATACGACTATATGTGCGACTAAGTAGATTTTTCCCTCTAACTTCGGAACGGATTGGCGCATCTTAATCAAATCTTGACAGTGTAGGTGTCGCCGTAATCTAGTAGGTAGTGCTTTGGCTAATTAGACGTAAAGCCAAGGTTCGAGTCCCAGGCCAGACATCATATTAAAAAAATACAAAAAGTATTTTTTTTTGGCAATTTCTTCTCTTTCTCTTCTTGAAAAGTTTCTCAAAAATCTGTCGTTCGGAATCGACTTTAAACTGTAGGTCCCGCCACTTCTGTATAAAAATTAACACACACAACATAAGTGGTGTGAGAAATTGTGGGCTACTTGGGGACGATTGCTGTAAACTGTCTAATGGTAGTCGATTCCTTACCGTTCGCATCTTCCCTCTTTCTATTTTTCCTAAACCTACCCAATGCACTGCATGAGTAGGGGTCATCCCCTAAGTGCTGGATTAAAAAAAAAAAGTATTCAAGTTAGAGAACGTAGAATTTAAAAATGCCTTTAGACATTTTACTTGTATCCAAAAATACCCCCAACGATGTAATGGGGGTTAAATTGCTAGTGATGGTAACATTTTTAAATTTCATTCGTAGTATAATCGTTCTCGTTTAGTATAATGAAGCAACACTAATAAGTACACACATAAACAATTTAAACTTTTGCCAATAAAAATATAAATTTATACACTAACACACACACATATACATACAAATATAGACACCTATACATATGCATATATAAGAATTTATTAAAAATTTAATAAATTTTTTTTTTACATTGACTCGTATTACATACATGCTCTGGACATTTTCATTCATTTTCCATTTTCATTTTTTGTAATGAAAGTAATAAAAATAAAATTTTATAATAATTAAAAATAAAACGGAAAATAAAAATAAAATATAAAAAAAGAAAAGAAAAATATTTAAAAGTAATATTAATAATAATGAATTAAAGAATGATAAACAAAAAACAAAAAAAAATTGTTAATGAACGTATGAAACAATGAATAAATGAATGAATGTATGAATGAATGAATAAAGGAATGCAATGCCAGTGCATAAGCAACAAATTAACTCTTAAATAAGTGAACAAATATTTAATTTTTTTTAATTTTTATTATTAATTAAAAATTATTACCTTGTTTTTCTTCTCTATTCATTTATGGTAATAGATTTTAAAAACAATTTCATGAATTTTTATTAAATTCTTCAATAAAGATTGAAAAAAAAAAAAATGTTACAAGAAAAACATTAAAATGTTACATAAGAAGTGTAATTAAATATTTGTGTTCAATTATAATATTTATCCTGCATATGCAGGATAATAAATTTCAAATTTCAATACAAAGTATTTTAAGTTCGAATTTCTTTATTCGAATCAGAAATCAACAGTGAGCATTTAACAACATAAGTAGAATCGAATCATGCTCCTAATTTCTAATAATTATTCTTACGCATTCATACTTATTTTAATATCATATCTTCGACTCATATTCAAAGTTTGAAATACCTATCAGAGGTCAGCAATAAGTATTCAAAACCATGAGTACGTTCGAGTCATACATATATTTTCAAATACTTATACACATTCATACTTATTTTGATATCATACTTATGCTACTCATACTCAAAGTTGGAAGTACTAGTCGTATTCATACTTAACAATACGGATAATGTTATTAACTTCAACTCGTCTCTACTTAACATTTACACGAAGCACAAAATAAGTATGATTCGCGTATGAACACTGCAATACTCACAAGAAGCTCGTGTAAATGCTTTGCTTGTTGTCTTTGTCTTTCCTTTCTTCTTTGTTTGTATATGCAACAACAACAAAGGCTGTAAATTTTGATGAATGATTCGAATCACTCGAATCACTTATAAGTATTTTCCAAATTTATGAATCAGAATGTGAAGGCGTATGAATAAAAGATATTTCGAATGTTGTGAGTTTGAAGTCAACGTTGTACTCACACTCATTGCTACTTATACTTATAAATCAATGTTGTAGCGAGGACGAATGAATCAGAGTAGTTATATTTCAATTATGTTAATTCACTCTTACTCAAAATTGCCTGACTGCTTATGAGTAGCGGAAAAACGAGTCATTGCTGATCACTGGCCCGCATCAAACAGATTCTTCACAATTAAAGAACATAATCTCTACCACATACATACATGTGATCAGTGTTCGGAATATATCTAAAAGCACTTATATGATTAAGTCCTAAAGTCATGGGCTTGGGTGTGAATTACTTTATCAAATTACTAATCATAGCGCACTTATTCATTAAGACGTGTTTAGAGGAAAGCTCCATTATGGCCTCAATGATTGCTGAATTTCAACTCTATTGATTTACCCATACTCAAACGGAAAAAACGGAAAAACGAGTCATTGCTGATCTCTGGTACTCATCATATTCGTTCTCCATAACTCAGCATATACATGATGAATCACAAAATAAGTGTGCTTTGCGTACGAACACTAAAATATTTACTAAAAGCTTGTGTGTTTGCTCTGCTTGCTCGAATCATGTCGTTCTGGGGAAAATCATCTGCGGTTTTTATACACATAAGGCACGCACATCAACAATGTTCGTTAAAAAGATTGTAAAAATGTATTCAGTTGCTTGTCAGCTCGTCTATCGTTCTTTTTGAAATTTTTTTGTTTATCAATTATACACCCAAGGAAAAATTACAGTAGGATTCACTATTTTCTATCGTTCTTTTTGAAATTTTTTTGGTATATCAATTATACATCCAAGGAAAAATTGCAATAGAATTCACTATTTTCACTAATAACACTGATAAGTGATCCCCTTTTTTGGAAAAATATTTGTCAACTTAAATACTCGGTCTTTAGGGATTTAATGCTGTAAATTTTTTCTATACATTCGAACTTCTATAATTTGAACTACTATTACTTGAATTTTTTATAAGGTGGACCACAGCATTAGCATCTTGGAGAGAAATTCTATCAGGTTTTACTTCTTTAACTTGTTTCTATAATTTGGAGTTTTTTCTTGTTTATGGATAGTGGTTTATTCAATTTATAGAAGTTCGACTGTATCTCCCACTACATAAATATATCAGATTATATTTGAAAATCTTACTAACAATTTTCCTCTGGCTTAAACACATGCCTCTCACAAATACACTCACTTTTTTATCCTATTCTATTTGTGCCGACGTCTGTTTATAAGTATTTTTCCAAAGTTATGAATCTAAATGAGTAGGCTCATGAATCAAACATGTTTCGAATGGTATGAGTTTGATGTCAACGTTGTACTCATACTCATTGCAACCTGTACTTATTAAACAACGTTGTAGTGATGAGTATGAATGAATTAGAATACTAGTTGAATTTCAATATTGTCGACATGAGCGCTTATGAGTAGCGAAAAAACGATTCATTGATAGTCTCTGATTCAAATCCAAAGTAAAGAAGCATTATGAATTGAAATTAATTATGATCAGATTTCCATTCGAATTAAACTGTAGTACTCAATTGTGGTATCAACTCTGAAATTGTAGACTGTCTATATGCCTACCAATCAAAACTGTATTCTTGGAGATTGAATTTGATGAAAAGGAATAAATAAACTCTGTTAGATAGTATGTTGGCTTGTTAGGCGTGAGGCCCTGGTTCAGACATCTCCAAAAAATCTCGAAAAATCTGTCGTTCAGAGTCGACTTTAAAATGTAGGTCGCACCTATCAAGTATAAAATTAACATACAGAAATTAAGGGGTGTGAGGTGCTAGGTCGTGATCCTGATTGAAGGGTTATAATGACCAAATATGTGATATTGAGTGACCAAATTGAATGACTCAAACAGCTTGTCTGGGGAGAAGTTTCAACATTACTGATGGATGTATTCTGAAAGTACGGCGATTTCATGTGAAGTGATTATTGGAAACTACTCCTTTGATTTCAATAGGGCATTAACCTAGTAGCCGTAGTCTAATAAGTGATGCGTTAGCTTGTTAGATAAGACTCCGTGATTCAAACATGTTGATCAAAATGAAATTTGGAAGAATATTTCTTCGGCTACTTCCGGACGATCGCTTTCTCGTAAAACTTTGAGAATAAAATGAAATTGCCAGGAAAGTTTTTCAAAATGATAGGCCCTATCCCTTATGGATAAAATGAACACACACACAACATGATTGGTATGAAAAGCTAGGTTGCAGTCCTGACTAAAGAGTTGTAATGGCTAATGAAGAGTTGTAATGGCTAAGTAAGAAAGTACTTGGCAAAAGGGGAGTTGTGGTGTTTCCTAAATCCTGTCAAGCATAGGTGAAGAAGATTTACATTTTTTTTTCAGACTATTTTTGAATACTTTGGGAGTACTAATTGGTCTTTTGATCAGGCAGAAAAAAATTTGTATAGGATAGGTAGGTTCCCTGATAAGGAACCATCAGTACTGAGAAGTTTTCTGGCTTTAAAAATTTCCAATGAAAACATATAAAAGTAGATTTTTTTTTTTTTTATAACACCTGCACTCAGGGGATGACCCCTACTCATGCAGTGCATTGTGCAGGTTTTTTTAGGAAAGGTGGAAAGAGAGAGGGAAGATGCGAACGGTAAGAAAACGACTTGCTGCTGGTGACTATAAAATGGCTAGTGCTATACCTTCACCATTAAACAGTCTACAGCAACGTCCCCAAGAAGCCCGCAGTTTCTCACACCACTTATGTTGTGTGTGTTAATTTTATGCAGAAGTGGCGGGACCTACAGTTTAAAGTCAACTCCGAACGACAGATTTTTAAGAAACAAAAAGAGAAAGAGAAGAAATAGCCGAAAGGATACTTTTTGTATTTTTTTTTTTATTTGATGTCTGGCCTGGGACTCGAACCCTGGCTTTACGTCTAATAAGCCAGCACACTACCTACTAGACCACGGCGACCCCAATCATTATGTACATGGATTGAGGAGAATTATAGTATAATTATAATAGATCATTTGGTCTCTGGACGTTAGCACCAAAGACTCCTGAGATATTATCACACTATTGGCTTTGTGGTTGTTTGTGAGAAGACACTGCAGACGCCTTAAGAAATGATTGACCTCACAAGGTTAATTTTTTTTAAATGTTTCGAATGTCCTAAACGTTCGGTAGCTTTCATGCTATCTTTTGTGTATGAAATGCAAGAAAAAAATCATTAATATTGATGCAGTAGAGATTAAATAGTTTTTGTCAAGCTTAGCTTTGAATGTGAATGACGATGTTATTTCTCAACAAATAATGCTTGATGGTCATTTATTTGTTTCAAGCGACACGATCAATTTTGATCTCTTTAGAGATTAAATAGTATTTTTCAAGCTTAGCTGAATGACGACGTTATTTCGCAACAATCAATGCTTGATGGTCATTTATTTGTTTCAAGCGACACGATCAATTATGATCTCTTTAGAGATTAAATAGTGTTTGCCAAGCTTAGCTTTGAATGTGAATGACGACGTTATTTCGCAACAATCAACGCTTGATGTTCACTTATTTGTTTCAAGCGACACGATCAATTTTGATCTTTAATGTTTACAATACAACGTATTGAATGAAGTAAACAAAGGGAGGTGGTTTTTATGTTGGCAATACTAGGCCACATTTAACTTTCATGAGCTTTCAAATATTGACTACCCTGGGCTGCTAAGTTTTCATCTAACCAGAATAAAGGTTGGATCTTGTACCGCTTGAATATTATTTGTTTCGCTATCGTCAAAACTCTGTTGGCAGTTAAAAAAACCATTCGAAGAGGCTGCAAACATTATTTCGCGAAGTTTTATTGTCAATAAACAAGAGCAGACTACAATGCAGCCCTTATGGAGCTTTGTGAGTAAAGAAACCGCAACATTACCACGCGATACGAATACTTTTCTTTTGATTCTTAAAATTTCCATTAAAAATTTTCCATTTCCAGAAGGAAGCCTAAAAAAGAAAGAAAGAAAATTATGTTTCACGGACAGACAAAATTCAAATAAAACTGAGTTCCAATAAAAACTCGAAAAAAACTGAATATTTCTCAGTTACCCCACCTAAGGGGCTTTACAATTCCAATTCATTCGTTCGTTCGTTCGTTTGTTTGTTGTCATAAAAATACTTTAAAAAATAAATAAAAACCGAAACCAAAGCCAAAGCCAAAGAGACAATCGTTTTTAATTTTAGTTTTTCTTTTATGATGTGTGCTGCAAATGTTGCCCCGGCATCTATTTTAAATCAAAATCCTTCTGCTGTTGGTGTTTGTCCTTATTTGTTTATAAAAACATTTTGGGGTCAAATGATACAAAATCCAGCTGCAGTAGCAGCAAAAAAGCGGCCTCACTATCTTCCATTTGCATTGATGATGCATTGCATTGCATTCACTGGGTTGCAGTTGCTTTAAAGTCGTTGGCATCAAGACAGCAAAACAATAATGTTGCACGCATAAACACAGTTGTTGTTCGTTGTTGTTGTTGTTGTTTTTTTTATTTTAAAATTAGAAACTATTTTAAGTGAAACAACCAACCAACCAACCCAGCCGCACACTATGAAACTGTTGCACATGCGCATCATTAGGCTTATGTAGGCCTTTATTGCAACATTGCTTTATGCCAGTACATGTGTGCCTGCCCTAGCTGGCATCGCATCAGGTGCTGGGGGTCTTTTTTTAATTTCATTTACAAGTGCTTTGCTTTGCATTGCATTTCATTTCTTGAGCTCCCAAATGTCTGAATTGTAATTAGAATTTCATTTTTTGTTTTTATTGTTATTGTTGTTGTTGTAGCTCCCTTTTTTTACAACGCTCATATACCCAAGAGATTTTTAAACTCCACATATTCAGTTCATTCGTTTTGTCTGTCTGTCTGTTGGTCCTCCTAGAGTAACACTTTTGATTTGAGTTTCGTTGTCGTCTTAATGTTGTTACTTAATGTTACCGCAACTAATGTTGTTGTTCTTGTTGTTGTTATTATTTTATGTTTAATGTTTTGGGCGTTTATTTCAATTTCTATTGGAACACATTCATTTTTTTAAAAAGTCAGAGCTTAAAAGGTATGAATTCTTCAATTTTTTTTTGGTTTATAAAAGAATAAAGAAACATATTATGAAACTTGTTCTTCTAAAAGGCCAACTCAGTCTGCAACTAAAGACGGCTGACTATATACAACGCCATTCGATATACATACAGGGTGGCTGATATGTAATGCAACAAAGTTAAGCGCTATAAGTTTTTTAATTTTTTTTTTTTTTAATTTTATTGTTCAAAATTAAAAAATGTTGGAAATACCATCAAATTTTAGAATCAGTATAGATTTGTTTAAATTGGCCACCTTTGGTACGAATTATGACCTTCAAACGGCCGACAAAGCCATTACAGGCTGCATGAAAGTGGCTGTGCGGTATTTTAGCCCATTCCCGGCGAAGCTCCGTCTTGACATAATCGACACTTTGGTATTTTTTAGTGAGAACCTTACTCTCCAAAATGCCCCAGGCGCAAAAGTCCAACGGATTGAGATCCGGAGATTTTGGTGGCCATTGTGCGGTAGAAATGAAGCAAGGAACCTCCTTTTTAAGCCATTCTTGGTTGACACGTGCTGAGTGCGGTAGTGCTGAGTCCTGTTGGAATGCCCGTGGTCTGCGGCTGAAATGTTTGTCTGCCCAGGGCTTCAATACTGTCTTTAAGACATTTTCCCGCTAATATTCGTCATTTATTTTGACCCCACGGTCGATAAATACCGGCGGGGACTACCATCGGCCGTTATGGCGGCCCACACCATTCCATCGGCAGCGCTTGAGTTCTGGTGCCCAATCGCAGGTGTAAATTTTCAGCAGATCTCTTTGGCAAGTAAACCCAATCTTTTTATTTGTTCATAAACTGCTCAATTTGGAATGGCTTCTCATCGGAGACAACCAAATTCGGTAACTGGCGCCTTTGGTGCAAGCGAAATAACACCTTGGCTCTTTCAAATCTAATCTTTTTTTTGTCCATCGGTGAGCTTTTGCACTTTTTTGAACTTCAATGGCTTTAGTCCAAGCTCATTTTTCAATATGTGTTACATCCGTTTTCGCGATATGTTCAGCTCACAAGCAATTTTTCTACCATTGCGGCGTGGATTTCGATCAAATCTGGCCTTCACTTTTCGGATCATTTCTGGTGTTGTTACCGTTTTTTTTCGTCCACTTTTTGCACGCGATGCAACACTGGCAGTTCACGGTAACGAGCAATGGTACGAGAAACAGAAGATTTATTCACTTTTAAATGCTGGAGGGCTCTAACGATAGCCACTTGGGGTTCTCCAGCCAAATATAAAGCAATCACATTTGAATCACGCTTGAATTCCATCACGAATAATTTTTTTTCTGAATGCAATAGATCAAAATGTTTTTGTAAGCTTGTAAATAATAAAATGAACTCTCATTGGAATAAATCTGTCAACTGTCAGACGAGCGGTTTACAAATGATAACAACCTTAAGTTGGTTGCAATACATATCAGCCACCTTGTACTGATTGGAGGCTTAATCATACATAACATAATTGGTTATTACAACCCTTCAGTCAGGATTTTAATGTTATACATGAATGACGGGACCTAAAGTTTAAAGTCGACTCCAAACGACATATTTTTTGAAAAACTTTGCATGGCAATTTTATTTACTCTCAGGAGTTTTTGCCGGAAATCTGCTGGTCTGCTGCTCGAACCCTGACTTTACATCTAATAAGCCAACACAGTACCCACTAAACTACCACAAGAAGGCTTAAACACACTACCCACTAAACTAACCCAAGGAGGCTTAAGCAACAGGTTTTCATCGATGATTTTTCAAACAAAATGTTCTTCAGTATAGAAGCTCTTTCCTTATCCGCTGATTACGTCAATAGACAAAATATTCCTCGGAGAACCTAGAAGGGATTGTGGAAGAGACTTCACAGCTGAAAAAATTTATTGCCGAACGCGGGTTATGATTAAGAGGTTCCATTGCCTCATATTTATTAGGAAACTAAGCCGGAAGAATCATTCTCTTCGATTTAAAGTGCTATGACCATATGATAGACGTTTTTTTTTGCACTGAAGCCTTCTACCGGCCATGGAAGATTATGAACTGGACTAGATTATGAACCTGGTTTCAATGGGACGCCACTATGAACCCTACAAAATGATCGATTAGGGTTTTAATGCATGATATGTTTCCAGAAAGAGTATTTTCATGTTATAGCTGCCATAGTCTAGTAGATAGTGTGTTAGCTTATTAGACATGAGGTTACGGTTCAAACCCCAGGTCAGACATCTTCAACGAAATCCAACTATCACAAAATATTTCTTCAGTGACTTCCTCTCAGCAGATTTCTGGCAAAAACTCTGAGAATAAAATAAAATTGTCATGAAAAGTTTCACAAAAATTTTTTGTTCGGAATCGACTGTAATTTCCGCCCCTCATGTAAAAAATCAACATTCTCAACATAAGTGGTAAGAGAAGCTAGGTCGTAATCCTGACGGATAGGTTGTAATGACCAATTGTGTAGGTATGTATGTATGTGCGTTGGACATTTTTAGTATGGAAACATTATAAATCGTATCTACGAAGATAATTTTCTAACGTTAGAGCATTTAAAGAAAAATATTTTTCTAAATATCGTCGAGTTATTAACCGAAATTTGTAAAAAATTGGTCGAAAACTTAAAAAAAAAGGATCTAAATTGTTACCAGTTTAGTGGTATTGCATGCCTACTAGCCAATTTTCAAGCATAATGCTTCTATAAAAAGCATAAGGCCTTAAAAACATTTGGACATTATGCTTTCCCATGCTATTAACCTCATCTTTTTCAGGGACGATTATTCATCCTTTCGCTTTAATTCTCCTAAGAATGTCTTGGCCGTACCACTTTTCAACAGCCCTGTCGATTCTATTTGATGAAATTGCTTGTTTTATCATCTTGAACTCTACTAAATGTGGCCAAACTAAGGTTATTTTCATTTCGTACAGCTACTCCTTCTGGAATCCTCGCCAATCGAACTGGGTATGCCGCTTACCTCGGTTAAATTAGTTAACAATTCTTCCGGGACGTCAATGAGGAATCTTACTCCATAGCCAGACTTACTTGGCCCATGGTAGGTAGGAGACGTATCAATCCACTACTCAATCTTGATGGCTAGGTTATCTCGATCACAGTGGCTAGGCATCCAAGTCATTGTGTTATGGGAAGCTGCCATCGAATGGATACTGAAGAGGTTGTGGGTCCGCTGAGGAGGAGGAAACTATTATTTACTTGCATTCATAAAACATTCAGGCTGATTTTTAACTTAGACGAGTCTTACTTTTGCTGTGTAGCCTCTGCTTTGACCAACTTCTTCTATGAGTTCGTTGGAATTTGTTCAGTACGGGGACTATCGAAGTCTCCTGCGGAATGGATAACTTTCTAGAATTTTTATACAAATTGATTACCTTTTATTAAGGAAAACTTTATGATGACTCAATCTCCTTACAAGAGAACAGACTTTAAGAATATTATCGCTTATCCTATAGTTTTTTATTAAAGTTTGCTACTTAGAATGGTTAACCTTGTAAAAAATATTCGCATTTTCCAAGTTTACTTCATCAAATCTCATAGCATATTAAGTCGCATAATAGATATATGTATGCCGTTTTAAAGGTCCATCTCTCCCCTTTCCAACAAGATTTAAATTTTGGAAATCGGATCGGAAATGTTTGAGTAATCCAGAAATTTGTACGTAAAGTCAAATAGATATTTTTGAGTTTTACTCAACTAACTGAACAACGTGGACTTTGTAGTTACAGGGTGTATTTTCACTGTCGCACAGTGTAATTAAAGGGTTGCGTCCAGGAAAAGAAGAACCATCGAACTTCAATTATTGCAATCCATCTCATTTGCTGTAAAATATTCCAGTTCTTCATTCCGAATTCGCATGTTTAGAAAACAATTTTCTTTCTTCATTTAATTCCATTAGTGAATACATTCTTTTAAAGAACTGCTTCAATGGATATTATATTGCTTGGGATGGTTTAAAAGGCACAACAACAAAATTCGTTTATCCTGCATGTCATAAACGAGAAAGCAAGCGTTAGCGAATGAATAAATTGTTTGAATGACAATATGCATGCATGACATAGACGAATGGTGGATTATTAATGTTTCTTATTTATTATTGTTGTTGTTGTTATTTATGTAGTTGTTGTTGTTGATGTTGTTATTGTTTTATATTGTAATGACAAGTGGATTTTGAAAATTTATTTTAAATTGATCACTTCGTTGCTTAATTTATTTACGTTTTCTTTATTCAAACTTAAGCATGATTTTATTTGTTGTTGTTGTTGGTGTTGTTAGTGTTGTTGCTGTTGTTTATGTTGTTTTTGTTGTTATTTAAATTTAAAATTACGCCATATGGGGTCTATATTTTCTTTTCTTTTTCTTTTTTTTCAATTTGAATTCAAATTTAAATTTTCTTTTGATTTCCCTTGCCATGCCTTTGAATGTGTATGTGTGTGTTTTGTATGTGTGTGTGTGTGTGTGTGTGTGTTTCATTTAAATTTTTCGAAAAACAATTTCATTGTAAATGCAATACTTCCGTGTATTTTGATTGTAACACGAATGTAATTTAATATTCTTATTTACTGTACTGTACTGTACTGTATAGTGTGTATGATAGTATGATTATATAACGATTGTTAATGTTGCATGCAATAAAATATTGTTGTAAGTACATATTGTTTATAACCATTTCTTGTAATACATTGTCGTCTTAGTAAGTTAATACGATTGCCGTTGTTGTTGCTGGTGTTGTGGTTTAATTTTAGAAAAATCAGAACCATTTGTTCAAAGTTTGTTCAAATTAAAGATTGAGGTTAACAACAGTTATTGTTGTTGCTGTTGTTGTCGTTGTTGTATATTGTAATATTATAAATGCATGTGTAGTTTGTTTATCTGCCACCAATTGTGGCATGTAACAAAAAGCCTTTTCGTTACTTCAACAAATTATGATGAATAGCGGTTCCTATTTTATTTGGTATTCGTTTTTGGTTGCATAAGGATTGCAATTGAATTGAAAATTTAAATTTAAAATTTAAAATTTTTATTTTAGAACACTTGTACAGGAGCCTACAGTATATGATCATTATGAAGCAGTTATAAATCAGCTCGGAATTTATGGGTGAGAAATCATCTTGGACATGTTTGTGAAGGGAGCTCCATCTCTCCCGTTTCCAACAAGACTTAAATTTAGGAAATCGTGTCAAAAATGTTTGAGTAATTCAGAAATTTGTACGTAAAGCCAGAAAAAACAGTTTTTGTCAAATAAAAAAGGTTTGAAGGGTTTGAGAAATATAAAAAAATATTTTTGATCTTCAAAACAAGGCGCAAAATATTGAGTGTAGCTTCGGCATTGGCACGTTGCGCCGTTCTGTTGAAACCACATGTTGCCAATGTCCTCCTCTTCAATTTTTGTGAACAAACATTCGTTCAACATGGCCGGATAACGTTCACCCTTGACTGTAAAATGAAAAATGGCCCAATTATGCCACTAGACCAAAATCCACACCAAACTGTGACTCGTTTTGGGTGCGTCGGCTTTTCAATGTATGCGTGCAGGTTTCCTGTGCCCTAAATGCAACAATTTTGCTTGTTTACATACCCGCCAAGAACAAAATGGGCTTCATCTGAAAAAGATAATTTTTTTTTACCAAAATCAGTATCTTCTGTTAGACGATCGCAGGCCCATTTAGTGAAGCGAAAACGTATTAGATGGTCAATCTTCGTTCAGCGGAAGGATAAAACTAATTATCTGTCAAATCAGACATGAGCTAAGTGTTACCAAACATGAAATAAGCACTAGTTGAACGTTAGATGGCGGACCCGATAGTTGAATTTCAGGTTTACCTCAATTCTACAAAATCCTAGCTAGTGATTACTCTAATGGTTGTTTTTTTTTGTCGGTTGCAAATATCTCCAGTACCAGCGCATCAAATTTAATGAATGATATCTCATTTTAAAGCTTATATCTAACACTAATGGCAAAAAATAATTTGATATTGAAAAATTAATATTCTCATTGATAAAAATTATATTTTATATAGAACTGCATAATAATACTGTTGTCATACATATAATCATATGTTTTTGTTCAAGTATGGTAATACAGGGTCGCTTAATAGTAATGCAGTTCTACATAATATAGAGTATGTATTAAAATTCATTCTGGCAATACTGCTATTTACTATAACGCCGTTTATTACTAAATCAGTTATATATTAAATGCATATTAATTTGTAAAAAGCTGTTTTGGCAATACTTTGCACTAGTTGTTAGATCAAGTGCCAATTGATCAAGTCGCTTAATTGTAATGATATTCCACATAATAATACATAAAGTTGTAAAAGCCATGTTGGTAATGCCGTTATTGTTATGACGTTGTTTGTTTTATGAAGTGTAGTAATACGGGTTAATAAATGGTACCAGGCTAATCGTAACAAACTTAGGAGAGCATATCATATCAGCAAAAATTATTCATACCGATAAAACTGTACTCATACCCCGAATCAACCTTACACCCTCTGATCCAACTTTGCCTTTCCGAATGACACGAAAACAATTCCCTGTGAAAGTTGCTTTTACTATGACGATAAACAAAGCACAAGGTCAAACCCTTAGAAAAGGTAGGATTGTATTTATTAGAACCGGTCTTTTCACATGGGCAGTCATACGTGGCATTTTCTCGAGTGCGTACGTTTAGAGATATTTTTGTGTGTATTAAGGATTCGTACGGGCAAAAAGTTAACAACGATCATGTCATTACCTCGAACATTGTATTCAAAGAAGTATTATTAAAAGCATTTAAACATATGTACGAGTATGTAATGTATGATGATATTATGATTTCTAATATTTTTATACTTTTAATATAATTTCTATTAATTATTTTCATTTTATGTTACCAAAATGACAACTAACGGTGCGAAATATTCGCACGGGTTATCTAGTCAACCTTAAATACCGCAAAGGGGTCATTTCATCCCCTTTGGTAGGAACAGGAATACATGCAGTATCGGTATGTTTAGTGTTAAATAAAAAATCTTCTCAAATTTCAATAAGTATTGGCCACTGACTCTCCCTATCTCTCTCTCTCTATCTCTTTTCATTAAACTGTGAAATGAAATGCCCAAATGAAGTTTATTTTGTGAATTTTATACCGGAAATCATTGAAATATAAATAATAAAACATACGTACGTACGAACAACAACAACAACAATATCAACATTAACTAAAGGCGGCCAATTTATTTAATTTTTACTCCACTTTCTTAATGGACTTTCCTTTTCATTCAGTCAGTCACTCTATTTATATAAAGAAAGGAAAAAATATCCATCAGCCGTGTGGTTTTTCTAAACGGACTACGAGGCAAAACCAAAAAAAAGCACCAGAAATCAAATAGTGAAACCGAAACTGAAACCATCAATTAAATTTCCACTGACACATGTGACACATTTCAAGTGTTTCGAATTGAATTGAAAAACGTTTTTTGTTTTTTTTTGCTTCCAATGATTTAATTTTCAATTTTATTGTGTTTCAATTTCGTTTTTCAATATTGAATTGAAATTTCCTTTCGTAGTTTTCTAAACAAAATTAGTTTTTATGATTAAAAATGCATAGAGAACGGTAAACAATCATCGTCTCTACTACTCAGTATTCTACTCCGTATGCACTAGATATCGCATATATTGCGGGTTCATTTTTCTTTTCTTGTTCTTATGAAAATAAAAGACAATCTCTGAAGTGATTTGTTTTAGTTGAAACATTAAAAAATAAATCCAATCGAAATTAGTATTGTTTTTCAACTCTTTGAAGCTAACAAATACGGACGAATTTTCTATTTTCTAATACTGCAAACAGTTTTTAAAGGAATGCATTCATTTTCCTTAAATTTGGCAAAACTCGTTTGAGATCTTTGCAACAGGCAGATAGAACGTAAAAATGCTTGCCAGTCTTAGGCAAAAGTTTTATTATCGGTTTAAAACTAAGTAGACCAGTAGATAGTATTTTGGTTCAAAACCCTGCTATGTTATCTGGAACAAAAAATATTTCTTTTGCGAACATCCTCTCAGCAGTCCCCTGACATAAACTCTGAGGGCAAATAAAATTGTTTTAAAATGTTTCTCAAAGATTGTTGTAGGGACTCCACTCACCGATGAAGTTAACACACACACACGCTATGGGTGGATTAAGAAGCTAGGTTGTAATCCTAACTAAAGGCTTGTAATTATCAATTAAGTAAGTCTCGCCTGGGTTCACAGCAAATTAGCGGCCTGTTAAACAGAAAATGGGTTGTACATCCATAGGTGGCACCCGAAAAACTAATTTTAAATGGTTACATACATACGTACATACAATATTATCCTTCCCCTATATGCCCAAACTGTGTAGATGAAGATGCGGAGCATATTCTAACATGTTGCCCCAGATTTAGATGGCCCGGAGAAGCTAGATTAGGACTAAACCGGCTCAAGGAGGAGCCCATACAGCCAGAAAATGGCCGAAGTAATGACAGGACTCCGAAGGTTGGAGGAACGAAGGCGAAATTTGAGATAAAGTGATAAAGCTTTTGAGCTAACCATCCCTCCGCGAAGTAATACCTTACGGCAGTCCCGCGGGGGTAGAGTGGTATAAGTGTGTAGGGGGTGGGTTTAATACGTAGGTACCAGTGATGGTGAATCGTGAAGATTTACCACCTCCGGCTTAAGGCAAAAAAAGAAAAAAACATACAGTATTATTCATTACAACCCTTCAGTCAGGATTACGACCTAGCTTCTCATATCACTTATGTAGTGTTCATTAACTTTACGCATAAGTGGCTGGACCTACAGTCGACTCCGAATGATAGATTTTTTGAGAAACTTTTCATGGAAATTTTATTTGCTCTCAGAGTTTTTGCCAGAAGACTGCTGAGAAGAAGTCGGCGAAGAAATATTTTTTTTGGGGTTTGAACCGTGGCCTTACACTACCTACTAGGCTACGGCGACTTCATGAATGAATTTTGACTTAAGGAAAAGCTTAGCGAGGACAACCACCTATGAGAACGATCGTAGAGCAGCTTGAGTCACCCACAGTTGCAGTAGGGCAATGGGTATAAAATAGGGACTCCGTTCTGTTATTGTTCGCTGGATTTATTCGCTGATTATTGAACCCCCAATCTGCTTTATAGAGTTGCCTTCTGGTGGACTGCTTTCAAATAAGAATTATTATATGAAGGCCCTTAATAAGGTTAACAGATCAGCTGATATATAGATTTCCGGGGCACTACGCATCGCCTTTACCAAGTTCATTTTTATTATACTTAATCGGCTTTCATCAAGATTACTTGCCATATACATAGGACACTTGTCTCTACGTGACTTATTGCCTTATCACCCTGGCAGAATATGTACTCTACCACACCAAGTCTGAAGCTAGTCTAACTAGAAGAATTAACTCTAGAATTCAAGCAAGATGATGAGGTTCCTCGATATGGGCAACCTCAAGATTTCTGTGAAAGTCTATATGGGCGAATTAGTGAATTCTCCTTGAGCAGCTTAACCTCATTTTATCTCAGGCCGAGATAATGGCCATACAATACTCTGCTACTGATTGTAAGTGGGTAGTCCCCAAGAATGATGAACTAAAGATTACGCCTTGCGCAAGATTTCCCGTTAGATGACGTAGTTGGGCTATTTTAAAGGTTTCCAAGTCTTTTTCATATGTGAAAATTAACATTTCTTCTGAAAAGTGTGTGCACTACGTGAAAGTAGTTGGCAGCCCTGCAATATAACTTACATTATCAATAGCCAATAGGAACACAATTTGCGTGACGTCATTGATTCAACATACGGAGAAAGTTTTAATTTTGTGTGCGTGATGGCGTAATCTTTAGTTTGTCATTTTTAGGTTGTCCCTTATCACATCCCTTAACATATTTAGCTGTTCACACAGACAAGACTCAATCACATCTCTTTCACATGAAACCTTAAGGTTTAAACTAATTGCCCCGATTCTCTTGAACGATTCTTGAGGCAATTTTGTATCGCTCTAATATGGATTAATGGTGACAGGGATATACTGAATATCTAATGAATTTGTTGGAGTAGGTACGATCCTACCAACCTTCAATCATCAGTCATCTGTAAGGCAAAGGTGTTTATTGGCTGCTGATAAACTGAAATCCTAATGTTGATTCTTAAGTTCAATTAGTTAGGACTTGTCAGTTAGTTCAGGGGCTCAGTCTCATGTGTGGTATTGCAAAAAGGCGCTACGTATACTCAAGTGAACTTTGGGTAGACAAAACTACTGCTACTCCTTTTCATTATGCCCTATCCTATAAAAAAATGAAAGGAACATTAAACTTTTTAGTGGCTTGATTTATTAGATTCTGAAGGCTTTTTTTGATTTCGGAATTCGGTATTCGTTTTGAACATATGGCTTCTACAAAGCAGATGATTCTCAAGCGCTCTACTGTTATTTTTTGTACCTGTAGATGTAAGAAGATGAAGTCGTCGTGGTCTAGTAGGTAGTGTGTTGGCTTATTAGACAAAAGGCCCGGGTTCGTATCCCAGGTCAGACATCAAAACGAAAAACATTTCTTCGGCGACTTCCTCTCAGCAGATTTCGACAAAGACTCTGAGAGTAAAATTGCCGTGAAAAGCTTCTCAAAATCTGTCGTTCGGAGTCGACTTTAAACTGTAGTCCGCCGTTCATGTATAAATTAACGCACACAACATAAGTGGTGTGAGAAGCTAGGTCGTAATCCTGTAAGATCATATTAGTATAGCTCTTGGAGTATCGTGCTGTTGTTAATCGAGTACGCTTTTTTAAGTATTCCACGCTAGCTTTCCTTATATTAGTATTAGTGATCCAACCTTAGTTCTCTAGGTTTAGTTTGCTTCAATATGAGAGCCACTGTAAGAAATCTGTACATTTTTCTGATTGGTTCTCTATTTTAATCCAGAATTTAAGCGTTCCTATGACATAGTGGCTGCTGGGCTTGGTTAAGGCCAGCTTAACGTTGGTTGTCGGTTTTATCAAGGGGCACTGCGAGATTAGGTCGCTGACGGGGATCTGGTACAGATCCCAGCCGGACTATTGCAGGGTATGTTGCGATGAGGAGGAGTTGGAGACTGTCGAACATCTCCTCTGCAACTGCCCAGCCCTTGGTAGGTTGAGGACCCTTGGCAGGGCCTTCTTTGAAAACTTGAGTTCTGTGTCGAGAGCCGACATCAAGGCTATCCACAGATTCATTAGCAGCTTGGGCTGAAATGAATCTTTGCTGGTTTGAGTATTGGCTTATTAAGGACACATAATTAGGTTTTAATTTAGAACTACAGAGTGCCAGACTAAGGGTCATTATTGCAACTTATCGTTAACTAAAAGGAGGATTTTAATGGGGAGATAAATTGTTTTTCATTATTATGAGTACCCAATAAGACAGAAGTGATCGTTAAGATAAAGGGAAGAACAACAAGTTTAAAGTCGACTCCGAACGACAGATTTTTGAGAAGCTTTTAATTGCAATTTTATTTACTCTCAGAGTATTTGCCAGAAATCTACTGATAAGAAATCGCCAAAAAAATACTTTTTGTATTTTATTTTGGTGTCTGGTCTGGGACTCGAACCCTGGATTTACGTCTAATAAGCCATCACACTACCTACTAGACCACGGCGACTTCACTATTTTCGATATGGCAACTTCAAATTTAAACAAAATGAACATATACAACAAAAAACTAAGTCCGCTGTTGCCACTGCGTTAAAAAAAATTGCTTAATTGAGCAGTTTTATCGTCTTTGCTCCGGCATTGCCATATTTTATCCGTAATTTGTAATAACGAAATTCAGTTAAAGGTAACTTTACAGTTCACTTTAGCTAAGGTTAACTTTAAATAAACCCAAGTTTAACGGCGAGATGTAATAAAGGCCATAATTCTTACATTTTTAAGTGTTGCTTGCATTCAATTGATTCTTTTAAGACTCTGTT
Organism: Sarcophaga peregrina; assembly: GCA_014635995.1. Lineage (NCBI taxonomy): Eukaryota > Metazoa > Arthropoda > Insecta > Diptera > Sarcophagidae > Sarcophaga > Sarcophaga peregrina. Next base: position 18,967,918 of record CM025789.1, read on the forward strand.
TCATATTCTGCTACACCGGCACCTTTTCAAATTGTGTGATTTAGAGTGAACATAGAAAGAGAAGAAAAGAAAAAACCACACACAATAAATGAAAATAAAATTAAAATTAAAACAATAAGACAAATAATACGGAATAAAATACTCACAATAAAATCAAAAAATAAAAAAATTAAAAAAAAACTGAAAACGAGAATGAAAATGAAAATAAGAAGAGGCGACAACATCTCAAAACCTTTGTATGGGGTCAGAATTTTCGAATGGCTAAACAAGTGTAGCAGCGGCACTACAAATTTATGATGCTTGTACTTCGGAATCGATGATCATAATAATGCCTGACAATGATGCTGATGCTGATGATGTTTATTTTAATTTTTTTTTTAAGGCTTTTTTTAAATTCAATAATATTTGTATTTAAGATTGTACGTAGTATGTCATGATAAAAAAACAATTTTTTTTCGACATACTATAACCACATATAACCCCATACACCATACCATACTTACGATAGGTTATCATAAATAAAGAGGAAATTTTAAATGTTTTTCTTGAAATTATTGTTTGGCGTTCATAAATTATTTCAATTGAGTTATTAAGAGTCGAAAATGAAATTTGTTTATTATTAAAGAGCATATGATAGGTATTTTGGAGTACAGATTATTGCAGAGGGGAAATTGAAAAACAATAAGTCATGACACTTAGAGCCATTATTACAACTTGCCGTTAAAGTTGGGTTTAGTTAGAGACAACTTTAGCTAAAGTGAACTTTAAAGTCACCTACATACGAGATCGTAAGCTTATTTATGATACAAGCCAAGGGCGAAGGAGAAAACAGATTACGCCTGGTGCAGCTCAAGGATCAATTCTTAGCCCTGATCTATGGAACATAACATATGATGACAGCTTTCGCATTGCCAATGCCAGATGGCGCACATTTTGTTGGATATGCCGATAACATTGCGGCCATAATTGTGGCTCGGAATGTCGAAGAGGCTATAAGGAAATTCAACCAGATAATAATAAGAACGAAGTCATGGCTAGAGGACAGAGGGCTCAGACTTGCAACGGAGAAAACAGAGTTGATACTTCTTACGATGAAGTGTATACCGCTGGAAATCACCATCACGACATGCGACACCACTCTGATGATGCGGAAAGTGGTCAACTACCTTGGCATTCGCCTGGACTCCAGACTGACGTTCTAAGCTCAGATACAACTCGCTGCAACGAAAGCATTTAAGGTTACCTCCTTGTTTAGCATAATCTCCAACAGGTAGCCGTGAACTTTGAACTTTGTTCTCAATGCATCAAATACGTCAACCCACAGGAGGCTGTTGAACGCATTGGGGATATCATGGCCAGTATTGATTAGGGCTTACTGCTTTGCAGTTTAAGTATACGCTCTACTTCTCACTTCTCTAGATTTAGTCAGATTAGCTGCTTTCAATTACCTCTATTCGACAAGAACCGAATCCGTATTAACATACATAACTGGCCATTACAACCCTTCAGCCAGATACGACCTATCTTCTCACACCACTTTTGTTGTGTGCGTTAATTTTATAAATGAGTGGCGGGACCTACAGTTTAAAGTCGACTCCGAACGACAGATTTTTTGAGAAGCTTTTCATGGCAATTGTTACTCTCAGAGTCTTTGCCAGAAATCTGCTGAGAGGAAGTCGCCGAAGAAATATTTTTCGTTTTGATGTCTGACCTGGGATTCGAACCCGGGCCTTTCGTCTAATAAGCCTACACACTACCTAGTAGACCACGGCGACTTCACCGTATTAAACGGATTCCAAAAAATAAAAAAAAAACGACAATTCGGTGATTATGCCACTTTGGACTAAGAATTCCGCTTTGCAGTTTCATGGAATTCACGATGTCGTAGTCTAATAGGTATTATGTTGGGCTGTTAGATGTGAGTCCTCGGTTCGAAACGAAATACGAAGAAAAATATTTCTTCGGTGATTTTATCTCAGCAGATTTCAGGGGAATGAGTAACTAGTTCCCGACTGAGGGATTGTAATGACCAATTATGTATGTACGTACGTATGTTTGTATGTTGCATAGTAGGTAGTACGTTGGTGGTTGAACCCCTGGCTCCGACATATGAAAAATATTTGTTAGGCGACTCCTGCTCAATTGTCTTCTGTTAGAAATTTCAAAGAGTAAATAAAAATTGCCAAGAAAAGTTTCTAAGGTCCCTTTACTCATCTATGAAATTAACACTTACAATAGGGGTGGCGTGAGAAACCTGGTTGTAGGTCTTTTTTTTTTATAAAACTAGCACTCAGGGGATGAGCCCTACTCATGCAGTGCATTGTGCAGGTTTTTTAGGAAAGGTGGAAAGAGAGAGGGAAGATGGGAACGGTAAGGAAACGAGTTGCTGCTGGTGACTATAAAATGGCCAGTGCTATACCTTCACCATTAGACTGTCTACAGCAAACGTCCCTAAGAAGCCCGCAGTTTCTTACACCACTTATGTTGTGTGTGTTAAAGTCGACTCCGGACGACAGATTTTTGAGAAACAAAAAGAGAAAGAGAAGAAGTTGTAATGATTAGTTAAGTAAGTAAGTAATTTTCTTAGGGCCATATTGTGAATCGTTAAACTATCAAAAAATTTGCTTAAAAATCTTCTGAAACCAATAGATTTGGCAATAATCTTTGGAGAAGTCCGTATATCCCATAAGATTCCCAAGAAGTTGGTTGATATGATGTTTCGGTAACCTTATTGCAAGAACTATGCCTCAACCTACAGCCCTCTATTGCTTCAAGTCATCATTAAAAGTTGGTGTGTCACACCACTCGATCTTTAGAGCAGTCCGTACTTTCGATACGATATCCTGGAAGCCGCCGCTACAATTCGGTATCTTTATTGGGTGAACTGTACCTCTTGACTGAGGATATACAGTAGCGAGCACAAAAAATGCAACGTTGGGTAAAATTATCTTTAAGTGCGATAATTTAAAAAAAAAAATGGTGACCAGTTCAAAATATTTCTTTGGGTTATTAATCCCTACAATTATAGATACCTATTATCAATAGCAATATGTAAATATTTTTAATTAGTGATATATTATTTTGTCATTTATTAAAAAGAGTGCGAATTTCATGGGAGCAATAAAAATGCAACAGCATAAATTTTAATGTGTTTATTTAAATTAAATAGTAATTCTTACAAAAAAAATCTTAAAATTAATATTTAGTGGCGTAGCCCTTATTTTTTATGACTTCTTGCAACCTAGAAGGCATAGAGTCGACTAAAGCTATTAATGTGTTAATGGATATTTTCTCCCATTCACTTTTCAAAATTTCTTTTAATTGCCTCTTATTTGACGGATGTTTCCTCTTAACTTCCCGATCTAATAGCTCATATAGATTTTCTGTGGGGTTTAGCCAGTCCAAAACATTGACATCATTGTCGCTTAAAAGTTTCGAGCTAAGCGACTTGATCAGCGAGCTAAGCGACTTTGGATCGTTATCCTGTTGGAATATGCTACCAGGAGGCATTTTTTCCCGCAGATGAGGAAGCATGTGTTCTCCAAGGATTTCACAGTACTTCTTGGCGTCCATTTTTCCTTCGATTTGAGTTAAGGGACCTACCCCATCACGGGAAAACGCACCTGCAAATACGTGACGTAAAATCAATAATTTTTTTTAAACATATCGTTCCTTACCCCACACCATTATTGATCCACAGCCATGTTTTACGGTTGGAAGTTGATATCTTGGAGAATATCTCTGTCCAGGCGGTCTTCGAACAAAATTTATCCCATCGGAGCCAAACAAATTAAATTTGCTTTCATCGCTCCACAAGACTTTAGCCCATTGTTCATTTGACCAATCCTTGTAACGTTGTAACAGTGTGAACGCCTATAGAGACTCCCATTTGCTCATTTGCGAAATTAGCAACGTCCACTGCGGTCTTTCGTGGATCTTTTTTAACCAGTGCAATCATCTGGCGGTCTTGGCGAGAGGTAGTTTTTCGAGGATTACCACTACCTGGTTTCCTTTCCACACTATTTCTCAAGGAAAATCGAGATTTAATCCGACATACGGTTGATTGATTTACACCAAAGAGGTGTCCAACTTCACGCATGGATTTTCCTTCTTCTAAGGCTTTAATGATTGCAGTTTTGCTGTCAGCTGAGAGCTGCTTCTATTACAAAACACATGTTGTATAACTTATTTAAGAAATTTTCAATTATAATTAAATAAATAACTTACTTTAACCATTTTTTTATTATGTTGCATTTTTTTTGCTCGCTAAAAATTTGCACTTTTTTCACTAATTCAAAAATATTTAACTTTTTAAAGCAGAATTTGAAATAAACTGTCGTTACTTTGAAAACTTATAATTGAAAGAATTAACAGCAAAACAAAATAGATAAATTAGTTACCGTTATTTTGAAACAGATCTTATTAAAGATCATATGGCACAGTGTTGCATTTTTTGTGCTCGCTACTGTAGATCAATACGTACCAGATTATTCGGAATGTCTATTGCGGGCGAATTGATCAAAACGGATTGCAAACCAGACAATCCGCCATCTAATCCGGGTATTGGTAACTCCTTAACCATTATAACCTTCGAAATTAAATACAATTTAGATTCCATAGCTCCATCTGGTATTAGTTCTACTTTTTCTCAAGAAGAGTTTTTCCTTAAACTTTTTAAGACTTTCTTTGTTAATATCTGTTGTAGTAGTCGCCGTAGTCTAGTAGGTAGTGAGTGAGTTGGCTTATTAGGCAACAGCCCTGAACCAATCCCCGCTTTAGACGTCTTACACAAAGTGAAATATAAAAAGATTCTGTCAACCCCTTTGAGAGCAAATGAAATTCTCCAAAATTTCTTCAAAATCTGTCGTTCGAAATTAACTTTAAACAGTAGGTCTAGCCACACATGGATTAAACTAAAAGACACTACATGGGTGGTGTGATAACCTGGGTTGTAATCTTCACTAAATGGTTGCAATGACCAATAGCGTTACTAACTAAGAATATAACAGCTACTGATCTCGAAAATGTGTCATTCAAAGTCAACTTTAAACTGTAGAACATGCGTCTTGTGAATCAAATTAACACATACAACATTAATTGCTTTGAGAAGCTAGGTTGTAGTCTTGACTAAAGGGTTGTAGGGATTAGTTAAATAAGAAATCAAGATCGATTGCTTTCACTTATTATAGCAGCACATACTATCAAATGCAACTCAACTGGAACAACAGATATTTGGGAAACTTTTAATGGCAATTTTATTTTTACTCCCAGAAATTATGCCTGAAATCTATTGGGAAAAAGTCGCCGCAGGAAATCATTTTTTTTTATATTTCCTTTTATTCAACATGTCTGATCTGAGGATTTGAACCATGGCCACACACACCACGCTGCCTACTAGGATACGGATGTTGCAATTATGGTCTATTGCAGTCAAAGGATTTGTTTTCAATAAACACATCATACGAAGCCGCCGTACTTTCACTAAGTACAGAATTTTAAGTTCTGTGCATTCCATTACACAGAAAGGTTCTGCCCTATCTGTAATATGGAAGGTTCTCTGTAGACAAGCTGGTTTAATCACTCAATACTGTCCTGCAACTCCTACTGGATCACCTACCTAGCCACTTCTGTCGTGTTTGTGAATTTTATCCTTCAGTTGCGAAATCTAAAAGTCGACTTCGAACGCTAGATTTTTGAGAAACTTTTCATGAAAATTCTATTTACTCCCAGAATTTTTGCCAGAACTATGAGAGGAAGTCGACATGGAAATATTTTTTCATATTTCGTTTTGTCGGAGATGTCTAGAGCCAGGTCCTGAACCATGGCCGCATGTATAACAAGTCAACATGCTACCTACTCGGCCACGGTAACTTCAATACGCTTAACAGGGTTTGTTTATTTATTCCTTTTCTTCAAATTCAATCACGAATCACTGCGGCCCCATACAATACAGTTTTGATAGAAGTTTAATTAGATAGGCGTATAGACAGTCTACATTTTTCAGATTTGATACCACAACTAAGTACTGCACCATACCAACATACTTCAGTTTAGTTCGCATTGAAATCTGCTCAAAATTATTTTCCATTCAAAAAATGTATGTACTTTGCATTTGAATCAAAGATCAGCAATGAATCGTTTTCGTCGCTACTCATAATTTTGAATATAAGTAAGCCATACATACATACATAATTTATCATTAAAACCTTTTGGTCAGGATTTATAACCTAGTTTCTCTCACCACAGTTAAAGTAGACTCCAAATGACAGATTTTTTGAGAAACTTTTCATGGCACGATTTTTTTTTACTCTCTGAGTTTTTGCCAGAAATCTGCTGAGAGGAAATAGCTGAAGAAATACTCTCTTTTTGTATTTTGTTTTGATGCCTGACCTGGGACTCGAACCCTGGCTTTACGTCTAATAAGGCAACACACTACCTACTAGACTAGGGCGACTTCATATAAGTGAGTCGACAATATTGAAATTCAACTATGCTTACAACGCTGACATCAAACTCATGCCATTCGAAACATGTCTGATTCATAAGCCTGTTCATTTAGATTCATAACTTTAGAAAAATACTTATAAACAGACGTCGGCACAAAGAGAGCATGATAAAAATGTGAGTGTATTTGTGAGAGGCTTATGTAGAAGCCAGAGGAAAATTGTTAGTAAAATTTTCAAGTATAATCTAATAATGTGTTTATTTAGTGGAAAATACAGACGAACTTCTATAAATTGAATTACCACTATCCATAAAAAAGAAAAAACTTCAACTTATCGAAACTTAAAGTTAAAGAAGTAAAACCTGATAGAATTTCTCTCGAAGATGCTGATACTGTGGTTCAACTTTTAGAAGTTCGAATGTATAGAAAAAATTTACAGCATGAAATCCTTAAAGACTGCGTATTTAAGTTGACAGATATTCTTCCAAAAATGGGGATCACTTCTCATTGCTATTAGTGAATCTCATGAGAAAATAGTGAATCCTACTGTAATTTTTCTTTGGGTGTATTGATAAACAAGAAACGAGAACCTTTTTTTTACATTTTTATGCTCTTTTTAACGAACATTGTTGATGTTCGTGCCCTATGTGAGTAAAAAGCCGAAGATGATCTTCCTCTGAGCGACATAATTCGAGCAAGCAGAGCAAACACACAACCTTTTAGTAAATATTTTAGTGTTCGTACGCAAATCACAGTTATTTTGTGCTTCGTGTATATGTTGAGTTATGGCGAATGAATATGATGAGTACCAGAGATCAGCAATGAATCGTTTTTTCCGCTACACATAAGCACTCATGCAGTTTTGAGTGTGAATAAGTGTGCTATGATCAGTAATTTGATACAGTAATTCACACCCAGGCCCAGGACTTCAGGACTTAATCATATAAGTACTTTTAGATATATTCCGAACACTGATCACATGAATTTTAAATTGATTGTCGACAGCAGAGTCGAGATTATGTTCTTTAATTGTGAAGAATCTGTTTGATGTGAACCAGAGATCAGCAATGAATCGTTTTTTCCGCTACTTATAAACAGTTATACAATTTTGAGTATGAATGAATCAACAGAATTGAAATTCAACTACTCCGATTCATTCGTACTCGCTAAGACATTGATTTATAAGTATAAGTAGCAATGAGTATGAGTACAACGTTGAAATCAAATTCATAACATTCGAAATATGTTTGATTCATACGCCTACTCAGTGATTCATAAATTTAGAAAAATACTTATAATACTTATAAGTCATTCGAGTGGCTCGAATAATTCATAAAAATTTACAGCCTTTGTTGTTGTTGGATATACAAACAAAGAAAAAAGGAAAGACAAAGACAATAAGCAAAGCATTTACACAATCTTCTTGTGAGTATAGTAGTGTTCGTAAGCGAATCATATTTGTTTTGTGCTTCGTGTAAATATTAAGTAGAGACGAGTTGAAGTCAATAACATTATGCGCATTGTTAAGTATGAATATGACGAGTATTTACAACTTTGAGTATGAGTATCATATTAAAATAAGTATGAATGCTTATAAGTATCTGAAATTATAAGTATGACTCGAATGTACTCATCGTTTTGAATACTTATTGCTGATCTCTGATAGGTACTTCAAACTTTGAATATGAGTAGAAGAGGTTCGATGATATTAAAATATGTTTGAATGCGTATAAGTATCAGAAATTATTAGTGTGAATTCTACTCATATTTTTGAATGCTCATTGTTGATCTCTGATTCGAATAAAGAAATTCGAACTTAAAATACTTTGTATTGAAATTGAAATTTATTATCCTGCATATGCAGGATAAATATTATAATTGAACACAAATATTTAATTACACTTCTTATGTAACATTTTAATGTTTTTCTTGCATAATTTTTTTTTTGTTAATCTTTTTCGAAGAATTTAATAAAAATTCATGAAATTGTTTTTAAAATCTATTACCATAAATGAATAGAGAATAAAAACAAGGTAATAATTATTAATTAATAATAAAAATTAAATATTTGTTCACTTATTTAAGAGTTAATTTGTTGCTTATGCACTGGCATTGCATTCCTTTATTCATTCATTCATACATTCATTCATTTATTCATTGTTTCATACGTTCATTAACAATTTTTTTTTTGTTTATCATTCTTTAATTCATTATTATTAATATTACTTTTAAATATTTTTCTTTTCTTTTTTTATATTTTATTTTTATTTTCCGTTTTATTTTTAATTATTATAAAATTTTATTTTTATTACTTTCATTACAAAAAATGAAAATGAAAATGCAACAGCATAAATTTTAATGTGTTTATTTAAATTGAATAGAATTCTTACAAAAAAAAAAATCTTAAAATTAATATTTAGTGGCGTAGCCCTTATTTTTTATGACTTCTTGCAACCTAGAAGCCATAGAGTCGACTAAAGCTATTAATGTGTTAATGGATATTTTCTCCCATTCACTTTTCAAAATTTCTTCTAATTGCCTCTTATTTGACGGATGTTTCCTCTTAACTTCCCGATCTAATAGCTCCCATAGATTTTCTATGGGGTTTAGATCGGGAGACTGTGATGGCCAATCCAAAACATTGACATCATTGTCGCTTAAAAAGTTTCGAGCTAAGCGACTTGAGTGCTTTGGATCGTTATGCTGTTGGAATATGCTACCAGGAGGCATTTTTTCCCGCAGATGAGGAAGCATGTGTTCTCCAAGGATTTCACAGTACTTCTTGGCGTCCATTTTTCCTTCGATTTGAGTTAAGGGATTTACCCCATCACGGAAAAACGCACCTGTAAATACGTGACGTAAAATCAATAATTTTTTTTAAACATATCGTTCCTTACTCCACACCATTATTGATCCACCGCCATGTTTTACGGTTGGAAGTTGATATCTTGGAGAATATCTCTGTCCAGGCGGTCTTCGAACAAAATTTATCCCATCGGACCCAAACAAATTAAATTTGCTTTCAACGCTCCACAAGACTTTAGCCCATTGTTCATTTGACCAATCCTTGTAACGTTTTGCAAATTCCAGGCGCTTCTTTTTATTGATTGCACTGATGAGAGGTTTCTTTGCGGGTCGTCTCGCATGCAAATTAGCCTCTTTCAACCTACGGCGAACAGTGTGAACGCCTATAGAGACTCCCATTTGCTCATTTGCGAAATTAGCAACGTCCACTGCGGTCTTTCGTGGATCTTTTTTAACCAGTGCAATCATCTGGCGGTCTTGGCGAGAGGTAGTTTTTCGAGGATTACCACTACCTGGTTTCCTTTCCACACTATTTCTCAAGGAAAATCGAGATTTCATCCGACATACGGTTGATTGATTTACACCAAAGAGGTGTCCAACTTCACGCATGGATTTTCCTTCTTCTAAGGCCTTTAATGATTGCAGTTTTGCTGTCAGCTGAGAGCTGCTTCTATTACAAAACACATGTGGTATAACTTATTTAAGAAATTTTCAATTATAATTAAATAAATAACTTACTTTAACTATTTTTTTATTATGTTGCATTTTTTTTTGCTCGCTAAAAATTTGCACTTTTTTCACTAATTCAAAAATATTTAACTTTTTAAAGTAGAATTTGGAATAAACTGTGGTTACTTTGAAAACTTTTAATTGAATGAATTAACAGCAAAACAAAATAGATAAATTAGTTACCGTTATTTTGAAACAGATCTTATTAAAGATCATATGGCACAGTGTTGCATTTTTTGTGCTCTCTACTGTATACTTGAATTCACTGTTACCTTCTGCCTAAAGTTATAAGAAAAAATTCGTTCAGAGCTGTTGACGAGGCGCGCTACATTTTTATTCATTCTAGCTAATCCATAACGTTCTTCTTAGGCTTTTTCGAGAAGTACGATGGAGTTAAAGTTACCAGGCTTTATTGACCCGCCTAAAATTCTCTGCAGTTGATTTGGAACTCATAATGCACTTGCCATGCAAAGAGGACGTCTAAGCATTTCAATTTTGGTCCGTGAAATCTCTTGAGATATAGAAAATTGGCTAACAGACGAGCAGTTTTCTTACGTAAACCACAGATGTTCTATAGCAACTAAATTACCGTAAAAACTGGCAAAAGATCGGCAATGTTATTGCCAAATGCTTTTTTGTTTAAAAAATTGTATTAAAAATCGTGAAAATAAAAACATTTTTTATATGAAGGAATACAAAACAAAAACCTCTTCTGTGACAACATCTGCAAATGGCAAAATGTCGTGTAGGCTTTAATTTTTTTTTTTTTTGACTTGAACAATTAAAAAATAAAATTACTTGAACAGCGTACAAGGCCGAAGCGACATCAATTGTTCGTTTAAAACGGTTTAATACACTCTATTTAAGCGTGTGTAAATGTTTAACCCTTGATTGTAGTAGTTATAGAAGACAATACTACAATATTCTGTTATGCTTTTACAGGCACCCACTCTTACAAACTCTCTCCTTTCTCTCTCATCTTCTCTTGCAAAAATATTTTAACAGACGATATCAATGAAAAATACTCTCATTATATTGAAAATAAAAATACAAAAATTTCTTGTATGCATATGAGTGTGCATGGCTGTTTGAGTAAGTGTGTGTGTGTATAAAAGAGTTAAGGAAATTTCATTTTAAAACATACACAGTAGATTCATAGCAGAAAAACAATAACAAAATTCATTTATTCAACTATTATGGAAACATACAAACAACAACAACTACAACAACATCACCTACATCGTGAATTAAATGTTTGTCATTGAAGTTCCATCAAAAGGTTAAACAGCCGAACCTAAATATTAATAAACCATTGCCATGTAAGAGTGCATACAAATTTACTCCTTTCTCATTACAGCATCAGCAGCAACTGCAGCAGTTCACTCGTTAGTCCACTGTCGTGTCTCTTATGGTCGTTGTTGTTATACTCTTCGTTTGACATTGCCATTATACTGTTGTTGTTATTGTTAAACTTGCAAATGATGTTCTTTTTATTTATACGCATACTATCACCCATACTTGGTAAGTATTATTGTTGTTTGTGTTATTAAAATTATATATTTTTGTACGACGTATTATTTGAAATTATTGTTCGTTTTTCGTTCGGCATACCATCATGCCTGTGACAGTTTGTTATTTTGTTTTTTTTACTTGTGTACTTGTTAGTGTATGTGTATTGTCACTTGACCAACCAACCAACCAACTCAGTCAATGTTGATCACGTTTTAATGGTAATAATTTTTATTAAAAAGAACAACAGCATATCAAATGATTTTTAAATATACAACAACACTTGCTGGTATGTTAGAGGTTAAAAGAGAGAGAGAGAGAGATAGGCAACAGAGTGTAACAGGCAAAGAGAATGGTTTTTGTGTGTATGAAATGAAGCAAACAATTTGCTTTCAATGCTTAATGTGGGTGTTTATGGAAATGAATAAATGTTTGCTGTTTTTAAGCATTGTAAGTACACACATACACACACACGCATACAATGTTATGTGCACTTTTAATATGTAAACTTTAAAGAATCCTTTTTAATTTTTTTTTCATATATCAGCCTTAAAATATGTTACAGTTTCTGTTTCTTTTGTCGTTGTTATTGTTTTATTTGTTTGAGTGCAAATTGATTTATGGCGTTCGGAATTTTTATTTTTTCTTCATTGCCTGTGTAAGCAGACTTCGGCACAAAGAGAACATAATAAAAATGTGAGTGTATTTGTGTGTGTGTGTATGTATAAGCTAGAAGAAAATTGTTAGTAATATTTTCAAGTGTAATCTAATAATATATTTATGTAGTGGAAAATATAGAAGAAAAAAAAACGTACAGCACTAAATCCCTAAAGAATGCCTATTTAACTTGACAAATTTTCTTCCAAAATTAGTGAATCTGATAAGAAAATAGTAAATCCTACTGTAATTTTTCTTTGGGTGTATAACTGATATACAAAAAAAATTTAAAAAGAAGCGACGAGAGCCTGCTTCGCCTGAATACAGTTTTACACTTTTTTTTAACGATCATTGTTGAAGTTCGTGCGCTAAGTGTGTAAAAAGCCGAAGATGATCTTCCTCTGAGGGACATTGTTGTAAGTGTTTGCGAGTGTAATGTAACAGTAGGATAGGAAAATGAATTGCCAGTTTATGTGACACCATTTGGATTGTTGATGACCATGTCAATTCAATTCGTACACCAGCTAGATGTTAAGGTCATGGGAAATATTGACAACCCTTATCTAAAGGGTGGGCCATTTAACGTTTTAAATTAAACCATCAGTTATATTGAATCTGCCATGTTCTGTCACAAAATCCTGTATATTATCTTTATTGAACATAATGAAATGATTTACCCTTGAGCAACGTTGGGATTTATTGGGTTAAGGAGAAACTGCACGATGATATTGATTTTTTCAAACCAAAACGTCATTTTCATCTTGGTGGGTATGTTAATAAGCAAAATTACCGTATTTGGGACTTAGAAAACCGACAAGTGGTCTTACAGAAATCAATACACCCATAACGAACGACTGTTCAGTGCGGTGTGTGGGGCGCTGGCATCATTGGCCTATATTTCATTGAAAATGACGATGGCCCAACCATTACGGTTGGCAATGGAGACACCTAACGCACCATTTTAACCGACTTTTTCTGTCTGCTGTTTAGGGTATTAATGTGAACAATGTTTGGTTTCAACAGTAGGGTATAACTTGCAACACATCTCAAGCCACAATCGATTTATTGCATCAAACGTTTGATGGCCATTTAATTAACCGATGTGATGATGTTAATTAGCCGCCAAGAAACTAAGAGTTGACACCGTTGGACTATTTTTTGGGTGAAGCGTCGTTAAAGAAAAGTGTTATGCCTATAAACCAGAGACAATTAAGCATTTGAAGGCCAACATCCGCAACGTCATTGCCGAGATACGACCCTATACACTGGCAAAAGTGCATCAAACTGAGTCCAATCGAATGAGGTTTTGTGTGGCCACCCGTGGCAGGTATATGAATGAAATAATATTTCATTTCCAAGCGGAACAATTGTATTTCACAAGAGAAAAAAAAAATTAATAAATTTGACAAATTTTCAAATTGTTTTTGTTTTATTTCATTTTGAAATTGAAACTTTATTTTCCCCACCCTTTAAAATTCACCAGCTAGCCATTGTAGATTGATCCATTCACTCTAAGCATTCATGTTTTCAGTTGAAAAACCAAAAAGAATGCGATTCTTCTTTAGAAATATTATCAAAATATTTGTAGGTCTATCCTTCCCCTCACTTTCACCCTCTATTAATTGCAATTTACGTTTACGTTTTGCGTTTGTTTCTTCTTCTTCTGCTGCTGGTTTAAAAGACCGGAATTGTTTTTTAAATTTTATTTACTTTCAGCATTTCCTGGCTTGGTTTCGTTTCCTTTTAAAATACAGTAAGACCCCGCTTCAGACATCAGGTCAGACATCAAAATGAAAAATATTTCTTCTGCGACTTCCTCTCAGCAGATGTCTGGCAAAGACTCTGAGAGTAAAAATTGCCATGAAAAGCTTCTCAAAAGTCTGTCATTCGGAGTCGACTTTAAATTGTAGGTCCCGCTACTTATGTATAAAATTAACGCACGCAACATAAGTGGTGTGAGAAGCTAGGTCGTAATCATGACTGAAGGGTTGTAATGTCCAATTATGTATGTAAGACCCCGCTTAACGCTGGGGATATGTTCCAATAAGTTTCAGCGCTAAACGAAACAGCTTTAAACGTGGCAACTTAACACGTACTTATGTATACACCTAGTAGCATTGATGACAGTTAATAAATCAACTGACAAGCAGGAAATAGCGTTCGTACTGGGATATCGACTTCTGAAAATACATTTGGAATCTTTATTCTGGACAGACTAACGAAAGGGTGTTGAAAAAGATATACCGTCGCTATAGAGTGCACCGCTTTTTGGTTATTACATGGCTTTTTAATTTGCAACCACGTAATACTGAGATAGCATTAAGCGGGGTCTTACTGTACCCTGTTATGCAGTTACGACAGTTATTTTCTATTCGTATACGTAACTGTGCATGGGCCAGTAACTGTGACTGTGTGTGTGTGTATGTAAATATTTGCATCTCTGTTTACATTTGAGAGTGCGTGTAAATAACACTAAAGGATCTATTTCCTAGTAATAGTTAACAGTTGTTGTTGTTAATGTTGTTTAGTAAATAAATTCCTTTATAACTACAGTTACTGCAATAAGCCTTACTACTCGTACGAACTGTAACTAACTGGTGTTTGCAATGTCAGCAGATTTAAAAAGAATCGAGTTACAACTACAAGTAAAAATAATTGAAAATGATGAATTAAATTAAAAATAGAAGAAAAGTAAATAAAATAAAGAATATTAAGGAAGGAGAAATTAAATTTCTTAGTGAAGATATTTTATATACGAGTGTTAGGCTTAAAAAAGAAGTCGCCGTAGTCTAATACGTAGTGTAATGGCTTGTTAGACGTAAAGCCAGGAATCGAGCACCAGGCTAGACATCAAAATAAAATACAAAAAGTATTTCTTCGGCGATTTCCTCTCAGCAGATTTCTGGCAAAAACTCTAAAAGTCGACTTTAAACTGTAGGTCCCCCCATTTATGTATAAAATTAATACTCACAACATAAGTAGTGCGAGAAACTAGGTCGATAATCCTGACTGAAGGGTTGTAATGACGAATTCGTCATGTATGTGTGAGTATAAACGATATCACGAAAGAAAAAATTCATTTCTTATTGAAAGTGTTTTACAGTGTATATCAGTATTAGGCTTAAATTGTTCAGACAGGTTTTGTAGAGCTTCCATTTCGATAGGGACTTTTACTGAAATTTAAGAATTTCAACGGAGGTTGAACCATATCTAGAGAGAAAATCCGATATGTACGAAGCAAACAGGTGTAGTTATGAGCCACGCCTAAATGTAATTAATAACAAAAATACGTGATTTTCGGTCTATTTAGATCGAGAATAAGACTCAAGTCGCCGTAGTCTAATAGGTAGTGTGTTGGCTTATTAGACGTGAGGCCATGATCTCCAACAAAACTAAATAATTCTTCGGCGACTTCTTCTCATCAAATTTCTGTCAAAAGCGCTGAGAGTAGAATCATCTGTAATACTATCAGAAGGAATCAAATATATATTATTTCTAAAGCACTTTTTTTTGTCGGTTGCAAATATCTCCCGGATTACCGCATCAAATTTAATGAATGATATCTCATTTTAAAGCTTATATCTAATACTAATGGCAAAAAATAATTAGAAATTGAAAAATTAATATTTTCATTAATAAAAATTATATTTTATATAGAACTGCATGATAATATTGTTGCTATTATGATTATATTTGTTTGTTCAAGTGTGGTAATACAGGGTCGCTTAATAGTAATGCAGTTCTACATAATATAGAGTATGTATTAAAATCTATTCTGGCAATACCGCTATTTACTATAATGCCGTTTATTACTAAGTCAGTTATATATAATATGCATATTAAGTTGTAAAAAGCTGTTTTGGCAATACTTTGCAGTAGTTGTTAGATCAAGTGCGATAAACAGGGTCGCTTAATTGTAATGATATTCCACATAATAATATATAAAGTTGTAAAAGCCATTTTGGTAATGTCGTTATTGTCATGACATTGTTTGTTTTATGAGATGTAGTAATACGGGTAAATAAATGGTACCAGGCTAATCGTAACAAACTTGGGAGAACACATCATATCAGCAAAAATTATTCATACCGATAAAACTGTACTCATACCACGAATCAACCTTACACCTTCTGATCCAACTGTGCCTTTCCGAATGACACAAAAACAATTCCCTGTGAAAGTTGCTTCTACTATGACGATAAACAAAGGACAAAATCAAACCCTTCAAAAGGTAGGATTGTATTCACATGGGCAGTCATACATGGCTTTTTCTCGAGTGCGTACGTTTAAAGATATTTTTGTTTGTATTAAGAATTCGTACGGGCAAAAAGTTAACGATGATCATGTCATTACCTCTAACATTGTATTCAAAGAAGTATTTTAAAAGCATTTAAACATATGTACGAGTATGTATGTATGTAAATATGTATGATGATATTATGATTTCTAATATTTTTATACTTTTAATAAAATTTCTATTAATTATTTTCATTTTATGTTACAAAAATGACAACTAACGGTGCGAAATATTCGCACGGGGCATCTAGTACTTTAGAAATTGTGGTCAGTCAAATAAAACTGGAGTCGAATGATATTCCAACAGCTTTGAATACAAGCACAAAAAACAGAAGCAAATCGCGTAGGAAGCATAGACACCATGTGGTCGACACAAAAGTAATGGAATACGAAAAAAAAAGCCACAAAATCTAAAAAATCAAGTCTTTAAAGCTTAATGTTCTGTTTGCTTTCTTTGTAGGATAGAACACATAGCGGCCTGTTGTAATACTACACGACGATGTGCCCCAGAACTAATTGGCTAGTCCTAACTAATTAAACTTAGGAATCAACATCAGGATTTGAGTTTATCAGCAGCCAATAAATATCTTTGCCCTGCAAATGACTGATGATTGAGAGTTGGTAGGATCGTACCTACTCCAACAAATTCATTAGATACTCAGTAAATCCCTGTCACCATTAATCCATATTAGAGCGATACAAAATTGCCTCAAGAATCGTTCAAGAGAGTTGTGGCAAGCAGTTTAAACCTGAAGGTTTCATCTGAAAGAGTTGCGATTGAGTCTTGGCTGTTAGAATAGCTGGATAAGTTAAGAGATGTAATTGAAGACCATCCACTCAGAATCAGTTTCGCAGAGTATTTTATGGCCATTATTTCGGCCTGAGCCGAAGACCTACGCTGAGATTAAGGCCTTGAGAAAAAATTCCACAGACTACACTTATTTTGGGGTCGTCCATATAAACTTTCACATAAACCTTGAGGCTACCGATATCGAGGAACCAGTCCTTCTTGCATAGAATTCTAGAGTAAATTCTCCTAGTTAGACTAACTTCAGAAGCGGTGTGGTAGAGCACATGTTCTACTATCTAGCCAGTAATCTCAATGAAAGCTGATTAAGTATAAAAGAAATGAACTTTGTAAAGGCGATGCGCAGTGCCTCAGAAATCTGTGTAGCAGCAAATCTCTTTTTTTTATCAAAGACCATCACATTGCTAATTTCACTGGAACACAACTCCATAAAGAAGGTTAGGTTCGATAACCACAGAATATACGTGAGTGGCAGGACCTACAGTTTGAAGTCGACTCCGAACGACAAATATTTGAGGCCCGAGTTCAAATCTCAGGCCAGACATCAAAACAAAATACGAAAAAATATATCTAAGGCGAGTTCCTCTCAGCAGATTTCTGGCAAAAACTCAGAGAGTAAATAAAAATTGCCATGAAAAGTTTCTCAAAAAATCTGACGTTCGGAGTCGACTTTAAACTGCAGATCCCGCCACTTATGTATAAAATTAACACACACAACGTAAGTGGTGTGAGAAACTAGGACATTAATCCTGACTGAAGGGTTGTAATAGCCAATTATGTATGTATAATTGATAAACAAACAAAAATTTCAAAAAGAAACGACGAGAACCTGCTTCACTGAAAGCTAAAATACAACTGAATGCATTTTTAAGCTCTTTTTAACGAACATTATTGATGTTCCTGTTCTATGTGTGTAAAAAGCCGAAGTTGACCTTGCCCTGAGGGACATTGGTGCATATGATTGAATATTTTTGTAATTTGCAACAGCAATTGGAAAGAAGGAAAGCTATTGAAATAGTTTTTTTAATCCAAACAAGTACAGTGACCTTGCAAAAACGTGAACACTCGATCAATTATACACCCAAAGAAAAATTACAATAGGATTCACAATTTTCTAATGAGATATGAGCACCATTTTTGGAAGAATATTTGTCAAGTTAAATACACAGTCTTTAGGGATTTGGCGCTGTAATTTTGTTTATATTTTCCACTACGTATATTATTTGGTTGCACTTGAAATTATTACTAACAATTTTCCTTTGGGGTTATAACATGCCTCTCTCACTAATCCACTCTCATTTTTATTATGTTCTCTTTGCCGACGTCTGATCATATACTGTACACCCCACTGTGTGTGTTTTATTTTTTCTCTTTCTTTTCTCTCTTTTTTTTTTTACAAATATCCTGTTTAACATTGCAAATATTCTCTTTATATACCAGTTTTACTGTTTAGCTTGTAGGCTACTTTTTTTTCGTTTGTATGTGTCCATTTTTAAGTGTCCACACACTATCTTATGAACAAATAAAACGCACGTGTTGCATTTTTTTTGCTTTGTTTATATTGCACTGCCCTTTATGCATGTGTGTATACGTATGTGTATTTGTTATTGTTATTATAACATGGGTTTTTATTGTTCATTTGTTTACAAACATTTTCTAGAGATAACCAACCATTGTTGTTGTTTAACATTTTATTCTATCTAATGGCGCTCATTCACTCTCTCTCTCTCTCTCTCTGACGTTGCTTTGTAATGCACTTGTTTTTGTTTACATTTCTTTTCATTGTTATTTTTGTTGTTGATTGTGCTCGGCTGTTGTTATTTTAATAACACCTAAAGTCATTGTACACTGTACAGTTAGACATTGTTGTGTTGTGTTGTGCTGTGTTGTGTTGTTGTCATTAACAAGGCAATGAGTTTCACAAATAAATAAACGAAACAGGTTTTACTTACATAAACCGACGAATATTTATACGAACGTATGTATCTATGTGTTAGTGTAAGGCCTGCATTGTTGAATTTTCTCCTGTCTGCAATGTGCATGTGCCTTTTTGTTTTGTTTTGCTTTGTTTTGAAAAGAGCCATTGTTTGTGGATAAACACATACATATGCATATACACTCGGCTTAGTGGCTAGTTCGTGTGTTGTTCTCATGTTAAAATTTTTGCATGGCATGAATGTTATTAGTGTGTTGGTGTCTGCATAGGCATTTCTATGAGGGATAAGCGATGAGGGATGAGTGTGTGTATGCATGTTTATTTTGTTTATTATGCGAGTTTATTTGTTATAAAAATCCTTTCAACTTTTAATTGTTTACATCCAAAATTTTCACATCCTTATATCCTCTCCTATACACACACACATACATGTTTTCATACATATTTGTACTCTGTTACAGACTGTAAACACATCCTTCAACATTGTTGCTTCTGCTGCTGTTGCTGTTGTTGAATTTGACCCATCACCACTGCACTAACATTGTGACCTCAAGTTTGTTTATGTTTTTACATTTACGTTTATATTCCCGTTTGTTTTTTAATTTTCATTTCAAAAAAAAAATTCCCTTTAAGGATTTTAATACTGTTTAAATACAGTTACATTTGCTCTCCCTTTCTCTTTTTCTCTTTCTTGATAACATATTTGTAACGGATTTTTACTAAAAATTTCCCAAACTTGTTAGTTTTATACACACACACACACGCACATATAAATTAATTTCTCTTTGTTTGCTTGAGTAGGTGTACGAGTATCTTCTATTCCAATCGTATCGAATCGAACATGTGTTTATTAATGTCAATGACAACGATGATGATGATGATGATGACGATCACAAAGAGAATTTATTGAATTTTCTTCTTCTATTCGTTCCTATTGTTTTTGTTAGTGTAGCAAGGAATGCAGGAAATTTGTTGAGATTACAATACAAGTGCTTAACTAAAGTACAAATAAACCCGTGTTTTTTTGTTTTTTTAGATAATTTATGGAAATTTTGAAAGAATTTTTTAATTTGTTTGGGATTTGATGTTATAGTTTGAACATAATTTTGTTTTTAAATTTAATTTTTTAAATCAAAACACCTGGTTGGTTTTGAAAGGGGCATTATTAGGGGAATTTAAGATCTTGAAGAGGCACTCTTTACAATCTCATATCAAATATTTTAAAAAATCATCATATATTATTTCTAAAGCACTTTTTTTGTCGGTTGCAAATATCTCCCATACTACCGCATCAAATTTAATGAATGATATCTCATTTAAAAGCTTATATCTAACACTAATGGCAAAAAATAATTAGAAATTGAAAAATTAATATTTTAATTAATCATTATGATTATATGTTTTTGTTCAAGTGTGATAATGCAGGGTCGCTTAATAATAATGCAGTTTAATCAATTTTCTATTAATTATTTTCATTTTATGTTACAAAAATGACAACTAACGGTGCGAAATATACGCACGGGTCATCTAGTATTATTTTTATTTGTAACAATTCTATCGGCTTAAGAATGCCATAATTGGCCATTACAAAATTTCAGTCTGGATTACAGCCTAGCTTTCACACCGTTACAAAACGAACGAAATTTCGGTGGACTTTTCTTTTATAGAAAATCTAATTTTGCATCAAACGGGACAGGAAATCGTTAAAATTTTCTGAATGTTTATTAATCATGGACTATTTTGAGAAATATAGGCACATAAACAGGGTGAACGTTATTAAACACTTGTAGAAAGTTGATCAGATTTAAAAGCTTGATTTCTGAGTCCTACATTTATTAGGTTAGACTAGGTTTGAAGATGTGTTCTTGTCATTGGCATAAGTACAATACCCAGAGCTCTAACTGATCATTTTGAATACGTCGTAGAGGAGTGAGAGTTAGGATAGTGAAGGAGATAGGGAAATTCAAAGTTGCCGTAGTCTAGTAGGTAGTGTGTTGGCTTATTAGACTTAAAGTTCGGGTTCGTACCCCTGGTTAGACATCAAATGAAATATGAGAAAAAAATATTTCTTCGGGGACTACCTCTCAGCAGATTTCTGGCAAAAACTCTGCGAACTAAATAAATTTGGTATGAAAAGTTTCTCAAAAAAATCTGTCATTTGGAGGCGACTTTAAATTGTAGGTTCCACCACTCATAGATAAAATTAACAAACACAGCAAAAGTGGTGTGAGAAGCTGGGTCGTAATCCTGACTAAAGAGTTGTATGCATGTACATATGTAAGCAACTAATGGATATCGTAAAAACGTCGTAGATATCTTTGGATACGAATAATGTAGTGCAGAAAATCTTGTTAAGGAATTTTGGCTCAATGGCTTAAAGTGACTACTGGACATTCCATTCCTGGTATACATGCAAGGCGGACTGACCTTAGGCAGGTACTGCTGTTTGCAGGAGCTGAAAAATCGAGGAATTAGAGGAAGCTGATCTACATCTTTTACCTACACGCCCAGGTTAATGTAGAAGGAGGAGGAAGTCTCTGTTGTGTACATGTGTTCACTGATCTGTTAAATAAGAAAGCCCTGATCCAGGGTTAAGAAAAATGTAAAAACTATGGCCTGAAAACTGCAGATAACAGAACCTTAAAAGACGAGGAAGAAACTGTTCATTTCTTTGGTACAAGCTCAACTTAATGAAAAAAGGAGAAGAACGCATTTGTGTGCTCTGCTATTCACATATGCTCACCGATCTGTTAAGTCCAAAAGTCCAAATGCTTTCAGAAGCTCAAAAGGCATGATGTAAGAGCAAATTGTTGTCCATTTCTTTAGTACACGCCCAGCTCAATGTTGATGGAGGAGGAAGCATTTGAGTGCTCTGCTATTCACATGTGTTCACTGATCTGTTAAATAAGAAAGCCCGAATGGATTCAGGGTTAAGGGAAATGAAAAAACTGTGGCCACTGCTAACTGCAGAAGCTCAAAAAGGCGAGAAATAAGAGCAAAATTGTTCTCCATCTCCTAGGGAAATGCCCAACTTAATGTCCAAGGGGAAGGAAGCACTTCAGTCTCTGTCGTTTACATGTGTTCATTGATCTGTTAAATAAGAAAGCCCGAATGGCTCTAGGGTTAAGGGAAATGTAAAAATTTGTGGCCACTGCTATCTGCTGAAGCTGAAAAGGTGAGGAAGAAAAGAAAGCTGTTCTCCATTTCTTTGGTGCACACCCACCTTAATATCGATGGAGAAGGAAGCATTTGGGTGCTCAGCTATTCACTTATGCTCACTGATCTGTTAAGTACGAAAGTCCGAATGGTTCCAGGGTTAAGGGAAATGAAAAAACTGACATGCCCAGCTTAATGTCTAAGGAGAAGCAAGCACTTCAGTCTCTGTCGATTACATGTGTTCACTGATCTGTTAAATAAGAAAGCCCGAATGGATCCAGGGTTAAGGGAAATGAAAAAACTGTGGCTGAAAAGGTGACGAAAAAAAAGGCTTAATGCACTTGACTCTCTGTCAACTCCGAATGGTTCCAGTGTTAAGGGCAGTGTAAAAATTTGTGGCCACTGCTAACTGCAGAAGCTCAAAAAGGCGAGAAATAAGAGTAAATTGTTCTCCATCTTTTAGGGACATGCCCAGCTTACTATATAAGTCTAATGAAAAAATTCTGGCCCCTGCTATCTGCAGAGGCTGAAAAGGCGAGGAAAAAAACGAAACTGTTCTCCATTTCTTTGGTACACGTCCAGCTTAATGAACGAAGGAGAAGAAAGCACTTTAGTCTCCGCTATGCACATATGCTTACTGATCTGTTAAGTCCAAAATTCCGAATGGTTCTAGGGTTATAGGAAATGAAAAAAGGAGAAGGCAGCACTTGAGTCTCCGCTATGCACATATGCTTACTGATCTGTTAAGTCCACAAGTCCGAATGGTTCTAGGGATATAGGAAATGGAAAAACTGTGGCCCCTGCTACCTCCAGAAACTGAAGAGGCAGGTAAAATTGACACACAGAGCAAAAGCTGGATTGTAACCCTGATTAAACGGTTTGAATCATCAATTAAGTAAGTAAATAGGCTTACAAGTCTTAAAATGATGAGCTACTCATCTAACTTAACCTGTCCTAACCTTGTTATAAAGTGATTTCCAAATATGGATCTCATAAATAAGTGTTTAACTGCCCTAGATTTCTTTTAAATTGTAACAGAAACGTTTTTATGTATGCACAGCTGCAGTAGTTTGTTTGAAGGATCAAATTTTATCCTTTCTTCTGTTGTTTGTTTAACAATTTATCCCACTTTTTATTATGTGCGGAGTAATACAAATATCCAGTATTTTAGGAAAAAAGAAAACAAAACAAAACAAAACATCATCATCGTCATGATGATGATTAAAACGTCAAATCTTGTAAAAAATCATAAAAAGTGTTGAAGAAAATCTAACACCCTTCGATTATTTACAAAGAAAACGAGAAAAAAATCTGTTCAAATACAAATACTACAACAATAGCAACAACAATAGCAATAGCAGTAGCAGTAGCAATAGCATAAATAATGAATAACAAATAAATTTGCTACTCAATGAAGACACAATTGCCGTAATGCATGAAAAGATTGTGTGTGTGTGTTGTGTGTGTGTTTATTTAGGTGGTGCCAAGGATAACAAATTCCCCTTTTTCTCACGCCCTAAAAAATAACAAGAAAAAAAAACAACAAAAAAAAACATCAAAAAATAACACGAAAACCTTTCGAAATGTCAAAAGGATGACCCAGCAACAAGCATGACAATATGTTTAGTAAAGTAAAGTAAAAAAAAAATGAAGAGAAGAATAAGAATTTTCTTCTTCTTTTTGTTTCTAACGGGTATTGGATGTCATTTGCATTTTTTTCAATTTTACTTTCTTTCTTTCACTATCTCCCTCTTTCTATCGCTCTCTTTCTCTCCTTTTTCTTTCCCTTATTTGCTACTGTACACGCTTAAATTGAAACATGCAACAACATACCGTTACTGGAAAGATAAACAAGGAGCACTTGACAGTGGAATGTCATAATTTAATAGTTTTTTAACGGTTGATGTAACAACAAAAACAAAAACATACAATTGGAGCATACAGAATAACAATAACAACAACAATCGTAATAATAACAAAACATTTCTTTACAATACAGTAGAGTATGGTAATGATGAAAGAAAATATTTTCATATTGAAAGGAAATGAAGAGGAACAGGATGGTGGTATCTTTTTTTTTTTTTTAAATAAAAACCAACACTCAGGGGATGGCCCCTATTCATGCAGTGCATTGTGCAGGTTTAGGAAAATAGGTTATAGGAAGGAGGAAAGAGGGAGTAGTGTTTATGGACATTCGATTTAAACTCACCAATATCGTATCTTCTCGCAGGAAGATCATTCCACAAGCGAGCAGTGCGGGCAAAAAATGAATTCTCCCTGTAATGCATTGTGCGGTTCACTGGACAATCAACCACAAAAGGATGTGCTCTGCGAGAAGCTCGAGTACCACGTAAAAATATGTGATTATCGGGAACCAAGCCCCTTATCTCTCGAGAACACCTCCCATTATAGTACCGATAGAACAATGAAACACACGCCACATTGCGACGATGCTCCACTGGCCCATACATGAGAGTTGCACTCTATCCGGGGTCGGAT